>DVZL01007802.1:0-10566 GCA_018236625.1 Lasaia peninsularis
CTTCGTTGAGGATAATAAAAGAGATCTGAATTTTCAGTAACTAAGCAGGCATCGTATAAACACGGTATATTTAAAATTTCATTCAATTTAAACCAGTAGTTCAAGAATTGTAACTTGTCAAACTTTCATAATTTTGTCACTCACTGACTGACTGTGCCTTAGACTTCACTTGTACCGACAAATTCGAATTTGGAATATAATAAATTCGAATTTAGTGTCTACATCAACGGAAAAATCAATCATTTTATAATTTTATCTAGTTTTCTAGATAAATTAACTGGATGGATAACTTTGTAATCTCATATAAACGTATGATTAAACAAAATTACATTTGCTGTCAATGAATTATTGTACGCGTATAGTGGAATAATAGTTGCAGTAGGTACCTAGATATATGAAACATGACGGGAGGGGGGTAAAAGAGTACTTCACGCCTAATGTCCTAAGAGGTAGGCAGAGGTGTACGTGAAGTGATATGAGCATGACTAAATAGCAGAAAGTGTCGAGTGTCAAGAGTCACCATTCCTTTACATTTGTTTAGCTTCCTTCACGTTCGTTATGCTCTTCATACAAACACTCCGGCTTCAATGACTCATGACACCACTTTCGCATAAAACGCGAGCTATTTGGTCGTGGAATGTCCATTAAGGACTCCTCGGGTACCTACAGTCATCGATGTTCACATTGCATATTATCTGTTTTGTCAATCTTTCTTTTTCCATTCTTACCCTAACACTTTAATTCAATCTCACTGTTTATCTGATCTCACTATTACAAGTATGCTCCGCGAGCTTATAGTGCTTCAATATTTTTTTAATAAACATGAAGTTGCATGGGATAACTTTGTGAGCGATATGGCGACGGACTTGGCAAAATTACATCATGGGACCTAATATCGTCAGCTATTCGTAAGTGCGTATGTACTACCTCTGATTACTCCTTCTGGGAGATAAGCGTGACATTATTCATTTTTCTTCTATCCCGATTCTTTGAGGTTAGTAAAATTGTTTCTTGTTCTTTTCGACTTCCTTAAAGCAAGTGAACCTAATTATCAAACATAATTACTTCTCGAGGAACAACACAGCCTAAGGATATTCTTACAAATTATCATTCTCCACGTTAATTATTGCCTATTAAGTTACGAAATTAATTTTCGACCCAAATTTTAACGAGCAATATTAACAATTTCATACCATATTTGTTCGCCACTGTTATGTTTCATTTTGAAAGGGTAAGGTAGCAGATATACTACAAGTGACTTACCATCTTTAGGTTGCAACGAATAAGCCACAGCAGTATACATGTATTTCTATTGTTATGGCTAAACACACGGCTCTCCTGGTGATAAAAGAAAACCGTGGCCTATACCCATCGTAGTTCTGTGGCCAGGGTACTAGGTGTGATGTTCGAGTCTACCGGCTATCCTACCCTCCGAACCGGAACACGTCAATGTCATTAGGGTATAAGAAATAGGTGAGGTGGTGGAGGAACCTACCCAAGCATGTTTATGCACAGCACTCTATTACCAGTGGTCTTGTTGGAAATGACTCAATTAACCTATGCTTGTCTTACGAGCTGCTGGTTAGGAGGCAGATGATATATTCTACATAGAGGACCTGAACCAACACGGGGAGGAAATTATTACCATAACAAAATCCGTTTATTTCTTTTATTTCAAATTTGTATATTTGTATAAAACGTAGCTAAGAACTATTTCAATCACTAGTTTTCCAGGAATAAACCGCATTAGAATTGGTTTTGCGTAGGGGACACGATGCCACAGACAAACACACACTTTAAACATATCCGTCCCGTCGGAGATCCTATTAATATTATTAATGCGAAAGTTTATAAGTATAAATGGTTTGTTATTCTTTCACGTAAAAACTAATGTAAGGGTATTAATGAAACTTTACAATCACATAGCTTATACACTAGAATAATACATAGACTTCTTTTTACCGACTTTATTAAAAAGAGTTTATATTTTAAGCTATAAAAGAAAAGGTGAAAACTCAAAATAAATTGCTTTAAAATGTAATAAAGGTTTGTTTCCCACAAGTTTCCATCATATTACCATGCAAATTCAATATTTCTGATTGATTTGGACAGATGGAGGGATATTAAAAGTCGTGTTAGAGGGCGTGCGATATTTTTTATACATTTTTTGGATATTTGCAAATAAATTTAAGAGGAAAACAACTGTGAGAGCAATATTGGGGCGTTTAATTAAAAATGATATTTTTGAAGCTTTTGTTTTTTAGATTACGACATTGAAATTCAATATTTAATATTATTTCAACACAGTAATATTGCAAAAACCTTACTTCAATTTCATTTATATGTTTAGGCAAATAAATTTTTTGTTAATATTTCAAAAATAGTTGAAGCAACTGTCGTAAAATATGTATGAGATTAACTCCAACCTGTTTTACGAAACAAAAATCATCAAAATAGATTTTTTGATCAATAAAAGGAATATAGAAGGAGAGATAAAAGAAGGAAGAACTGCATAAGTCAGATAAATAGAAAAGTCCGTGAAGTGCGAGTCGGACTCGCGCACGAATTGTTTCAAGATATCATTATCTACAAAAACGGCTGTGTTGTATGGGAGCACCCTTATACACTTGTTTTATTCTGATTTTAGTATTTGTTGTTATAGCGGCAACATAAATACATCATTTGTGAAAATTTCAACCCTAGCTATCACAGTTTATGAGTTACAGCCTGGTGACAGATAGACAGACGGACAGCGAAGCCTTAGTAAAATGGTTGAATACGGAACCCTAAAAATGAGTTTCGTTGCGTCAAATATTTAAAATTCTTTTAAAACTTTATACTTAGCAACTAATTTCACATTCTATTTCTAAATCGCAACAATTTGCATACTTAATACCAGCGCTCCTTCTTTTTTTCCTTTGCTTTACAGATATAGATAGCTAGATAATAGATATACTAGCTGTCCCGGCGAACTTCGTACCACCCGCACTTAAGGGATGAAAATTGCATACAAAACCAAAACAATAACGACGAACACGATGACGACGAGATGAACATCATATGTTTGACATTTAAAAATAGTTTCTAAGCGAAAACAAAATTGTTATTTTACTATATTTTTAGCACTTTTTTAATATTTATTCACCTTTTAAACATTCCCTGGACTTCCAATATTACTTTAAAAACCAAAATACACCAAATCAGTTCCGCCATTCTTGAGTTTTAGCAAGTTAAAGCGACCATTGTATTAATTATTTCCACTAAAACTTAAATTTTATGGTATGGTACTAAAGTTCAAATTGACTTTTAAGTATTATTACGAGTCTTTTGTATGGAAATATAAACAATCATTGTTTTTAGACTTTTTGAAGCATTTCTTAAATGTTTTCCTATGTAAGAACCATCCTCGTACTTCCAGTAACATTATGAAATCGGCTTAGTCGTTCTCAAGTTTTGCGCTTCGCAACACATTTAGTGATTCATTTTTATTTATATAGATGAATAAATCTCTTTTCCTTTGGTCAACGTATCATCACGTGTGAAGGGGTCGACTAATTTCACTATTTCCTTTTTAAGTTTTGAGTTTTCCTTTTTTAATTTCATATTTCCTTTAAATTTTAAGAAACATAATATTAAAAACTCTTTTTTTCAAACTGTTATAAGCTTTTCGTGTCAAGCGATACCAACTTCGCCAGGTCAGCTAGTAAATATATTTATTTTTAAGGTTTTCATGCCTATGTTCACGAGTTCATGGCATACACACAGAACAAGTGATAATGAAAATAACTAAAATACTGTGGAACCGTTTTGTAAATTTTGCAGCTCAACCCTTTTAGGTTGGTGTCCCTTGTGACTTCTAACCCAAGGAAACGAAGACTGACGATCCAAGAATATTATTAGTTAAAGAATTGGCTCGTCTCAGACCTTCGATACCTACTTCTTAGGATTTCATACCTAAAGAATAAAAATGGAACCTTTTACCGCCGTTGGCCGAGTGGCTAGCGTAGACGCCTAACCGCATCGACGAACCGCGAAGCTCGAGATCGATTACCGACTGAGACAGACATTGTGTGATGAACATAGATGTTTGTATTCCGGGTCTGAGTGTTCATTAAATTTATTCTTGTATTCATTTAAGTATTTCTATGTATTAGTATCGGAGTCTAACACCCATAACACTAGCATGTAATTTGCTTACTTTGGGGTTGGACCAATTTGTGTAATTTGTCCAGTAATATTAATAATTTAAATTAAAGACTCCGTTGTTCGTCTGGCTGTCTGTCTGTCTGTCTATCCGTCCATCACTAGGTTGTTCTTATTTTTACATACGATATATTTTTGTTGCTGCTATCACAACAATTACTAAAAACATAATAAAATACATATTATATAAAGGGTGCGACCATACGACAAACGTAATTTTTGCCGGTTTCATAGATAATGGTACGAAACCTTTTATGCGCAAGTGCTACTTGCACTAGGGTGGCTTATAATAACATCAAGAAGAAATTTCAAATACATTTAGTACGTTCGCGTCAAGAATTCAGTACTTAAAGGGTAATAAATATATTATCAGGATACATTGTTATTAGTAACAACTAGGTACTTCATATGACAGAATGACTTCAACTGATCATTGTGAACTAATTTTTCTAATTTTATGTAATTTGAATGGTTAATGGTTGTGCGGGTAACTATAAACATTGCATTTTTATCGCGAACGTAATAAAGATCAAATTACCTTTCCAAGTGAACCAATTTACATGTGATATATATACATAGAACGATATACTATGGAAGAAAACATAGGGTACATCCCCCATCAAATGAAGCGTGTAATAATCGTGCGTGTATAAAAAATATAGACGCAATGTCCAATTCCCCGTTCTTTTAGTGACTAAACGGCCTGAGGCTTCCAATTTGCAGAAAAAGAATCCCACAACTCCGCGTTACCCGCTCGAGATCACACTGCACTATTTGAATTTTCTCCTCGGGGAGGGTGAATCAATTTAAATTTTAACTCACACTTAATACACCCTTGTTTGGTGTCTAAGTGGTGTGTTTGAATCACCCTCTGTTTAGGCTGAATAAGTTTGGAAGACAACATGGCTGGTAATTTGGCGGGAACTAGGTGGGGTTTGTTATATTTATTTAAAAATTGACAGCCGAATCAATATTTTTAGGATGAAATATTAAACAGGAGGTATTTGAATATATTTCTGAAAACAAGAAAAATATAAAAAAATCTTGGATTGACTTTCGGCATCAAATCAAGCATCTGTACAATAAACAGATTATCTATTGTAAGTTTTGATCTATAATGAAAAAAGTACCTTCACGCCTATTATCCCCGAAGAGGTAGGCAGAGGCGTGCTAGTATATCCACGACTCGTAAGTCCAGTAGATATACAAGAACACTCCCACGATTAGCCAAGGTACTAGTTACTAATGAAGTTAACGCAAGTTCTATTATTTAAAAAAATAACTTAAGTCTTGCTCTAAATTAGAAACTATGAATGGACCAAAAATAATCACATATTATGTAAAACTTCATCCACTATTATATGCATCCACTTTTAGTGGACTACGTCATCAGGTTCCATGATCTAGCAGATTGCAAGTCCGTCACTATAACGGACACAAATCCAATGTTAATCAATAATGTTAATCAATAGTATGTTTTTAAGATAAAATGAAGAAACTTATTACAAAGAGTTGTGGTTGGGAATCGAACCTGGGACTTCGGGTGTCAAAGTCGGATACCAACTACATTTGACCACAAACACGAGAAAACCTATATTATTAAACTAGCTGTTGCCCGCGGCTTCGACCGCGTGAAACTATCATCCAAACAAAATCAAGACAATTGTAAAATGAAACTGATTCGGTTATATTTATATATCATCAAAACATTTCCATACAAATATTTATCCCCACTTCTAACCCCTCCCTCCTTTTTTGCATCCCTTTAAGGTCAAATCTTTCTTTATACTAAATTTCATCAAAATCTGATCAATGGTTTCGGCGTGAAAGCAGACACACAGACTGACAAAGTTACTTTTGCATTTATAATATTAGAAGGGATAGAAGGGATTTAATAACATAGACAACATTCAAAGGGCAGACATGTTTCCGACTTATAATACTTATTGCGTGAAAACACACCCTCTTTTTAATGTAGTCGGTTAAAAAGTAGCCTTTGTCCTTTTTCAAGGTCAACTCTATCTCTGTACTAAATTTTATCAAAATCGGTTCAGTGGTTAAGGCGTGAAAGCGTAACAGACAGATAGACAGAGTTACTTTCGCATTTATAATATTAGTACGGATTGTCCTCCAGTGACTTCGTCCGCGTTTTTATTTAATTATTTTATTTTGTAAATTTAAAAAAGAAAAGTAGTCTAATTTCTAAAATAAAATTAGCTGTCTGTCAAAGCTGTTTAAGAGATTAGCTGGTACAAACAGACAGACAAAAATTGTAAAAAAAAATACTGTGTTGGTACCATGTAAACAAACATAATAATATGTTATGTATATGGTAAAAAGCGGTAATTTTAATATTACATACAGACATTCCATACATATATAGATTATTAAATAAGTCTAAATAGTTGTTTTGGCAAAGCATCCTAAACTTTCCCCATCCTCATTTTCTTACATGGCCCCTGTGTCAATAAATCTAGACGAACAGTAATGAAAATGCCAGGCTAAATAGCGGTACACTGTTTGGAGCTAAAATGTAGTTAACACGTACATAATGAGAACGTTACACTTCCGGTATAAATTGAGACAAAATATGCAAAAGGAAATTTGTTGTCCGTACATTATTTTACTTAGAGCCTCGATAGTGTAGTTTGTGTTTAGTTTTTAAATTGTGTTATGTTTTTTGCGCCATGAATTTCTGTACGACAGCCAGATGAAATTTTCGGGTCGTATAAAAATATATTTTCAATTCTCTCCTGAGAATCCAGAATTATCAACACATAATAATCATAATACGCGTACACAGTACCATGGGAGTATAATTTGGATACCTATTTACGGTTGAGGCACTCCATGCGAGTCGGATGTCTTTTGTCCTCTAATGATATTACGGTATTATGCTAAACGACTCGAGGCAATTGCAACGCCTTGCACTCAAGCCGTACTATTTTCAGTTCAATGGAAAATTACGTCGTTTGTATGAGAGGTTGAGAGGAAATTTTGTTTAGCTTGTTTATTCATTTTGTCTACACTCGACGATAATGATGACTTGACGTTCGCTCCAGAGTGTCTCGTGTGTTTTATTCCACATAGGAGGGTAGGGTAGCTGGTAGACTTCAGGACTAAAGGCCCGATCAAGTAATAACGACTCACCTTGTGCTTGTTCACTGATTTAGCCCATAAAAAACAACTTTTGTATCTGATATAAACCACAATAATAACAACTATAAACAATGTTCATAGTTTTCTTATCAAAGATAAAATAAGTTTGTAGCCTTACTTTTATTGTTTAATTAATTGAAAGCAATTTTAATTAAGATACAGAAAATATACGACGTTTATCTTAATGAAATAAAACTGGTAATGGGCTGCAAACGGATAAAAGTTATTCCGGCTAGTTTACCTCGTCTTTACAATCGTCATTTATTTATTTTCTTAATTTTGTTCTGCATTTATAGTACCTGATAGCTTTGTGTTGTTTGCGTTAAATGAACTACTTTAATTATTGAAGTTCAAGTTCAAGTTTATTTATTCGCTTTCAGTAGAGTACACAATTTGTAGATCTTACAGTCAATTTTACAGTACTTAGTTAGCTACTAATTAAATTAATTCGCATGCAATTATTATACAAAAAATTCAAAAATCTATACAAATAAATAAAATTTGAGTGTATGTATGTAATATTAAAATAATCGTTTTTTTTTCTAAGTGCATAATATGTGTGTTTGCAATATACCAAAATAGTATTTTTTAGATTTTTTGTCTATCTATGAAGACAGAGAATAATGAACGTGTAGAAAGCTAGGCAAGTATGTAGGGTCTGTGATATTAATTGGTACTAGATACTCTCTGCTTACCTTACAAGGGATCTGGCGTGAAGATAATATTATATTAAATACCAAAATCCAGACTAGTGCTTTTTTCGTGTATTAAAAGTATACTTTGATAAAACATGGACAAACAAAAGAAACAACAATAGCGACAAAGCACAAAGGTACAATTTAAATCGAAAAACGTCCGAAGTTACTGTCACGCGAATATTCTAGCGTCGGAACACGATTCTCGCTTGTGACCGCTCACTTCTGCGGTTTTATATTTGTGAAACCTTAAAAATATGTATTCTGAACAAATTTATTGCCGCATTTCGGGACTTACGCACTTCGGACCTCGATTTCGGTATTCCGGGTTCGACCCCCGCCATGTAATAATGAATTTTTCTAACCTAAGTATAAGTTTTGATTGGTCTTACTAAGAAGTAAAACATCGCGAAGAAACCCGAGATTTGTGCCCGATATGGCGACGGACTTGCCACCTGTCACCTGGATGGGACTTAATATCGTGGGCTACATATGCGTCTGTCTGTCTCCCAGGGATATGGGTGTGACGATATTTATTTTACACTAGCTCTCGCGACTTCGTCCGCGTTTTTATTTAATTATTTTATTTTATACATTTCTAAAATAAAAGTAGCCTAAGCCGTTCCTTATTAAATTAACTGTCTTCCAGTGAAAGTCTTGTTAAAATCCGTCCAATCGTTTTAGATATTAGCGGATACAAAGAGACAAAAATTCTAAAGAATACTGTTTTGGTATATGTAAATATTTTGTAAACATACATTTGAGTAAAAAGCGTTTATTTTAATATTACATATAGACACACCAACTTTATTTATTTGTATTAAATGAATATAATTCTAAGATATATATGTTTTCCTTATTGATATTAATGACGCACGAAGTTCCGTATTTTGGGTGTATAATCGTGGATGTATACTCTACCTACCTATCCCAGTGTTTGGGCGTGACGATATCTTTATTATAAAAATCATGATACGGTAGGTGAAAGTAAATAATGTAGATGTCATATATGTATGAAAAAAAGTAACGCAGAGGTCAAGCCCTTGACATGCGCGCTGACCGGTGACCATGCGCTCCGTGGTGCGTAACGTTGGTCAACTATCACAATATACGTCCAAATCCAATAGGTATAAACCACAAAGCTGAATGTACCTACCTATTTCTGCCACAATAGCGTCAGTGCTCGCCATTGTCGTGTTCTGGTTTTTCCGTCCGTCTGCTTTTTTGCCTTCCAATATCATAAAAAAAACTATCTGGAGATCTTTAATGGGAATAACCCAGCTAACAAGCACACGGCTCTCCTCATGGTAAGAGATAACGGTGGCCTATAGACACTATAGAGTTTGAGGGTGCGTGCGGCTTTTAGACTGTACCTATGTGCAAATCTTCCGGCCATACCTTCCGTACTGGAACACGACAATGTCATTATTGTGGCAGGAATTGGTAAGGCAGTGAATCCTTATCGAGTCGAGTCGCGGCACAACACTTTACCACCAGTCGTCTTGTGTATAATGACGCAGTTAACTTATTCTCGCCTTTTACGAGCACTATTACACTCTTCAGAAAGATCTTTCCTCAGTAAAAAACAGCTATCTCATTTCCGCAGCTGCATGCACTGGATTATGACACTGGGTATGCGGCGGAGTAATCTGTTACAAGTTTTTTCTTTTATAGATTTTAAGCTTTTTTTATTTAGTTTCATAGATTATGTGATCATGATAGTGAAATGTCGGAGTTTAATCAGATACAACAGAGCACATCCTGTCTCAAAGCGTAAACAGTGCTTATGTGCCTCTATGGAGTGCACGCCCCGGTATTTTCGCACACAGTCGCCTAGTTTTGATGTTGTCAACACCACAAAACTTCCAAAAAATATTGTCCTGTCTAAAACTATATAGCAATACCAAGTATTGGGGATAGGTCTTTGTTAAGAGCATAGTCTCCAAATGGTGGTTTTGGCTTCATGATATAAACCTATACTGATTACGTAGGAGTTACATTACATTTACAAATTCGTCCGTGTTTTAATTTACTTACATAAAGCTTAAGTTACTCCTTATTATATCAGCCAATGAAAGTCCCGTCAAAATCGGTCTATTCATTCTCGAGGTTAAGCGAAAAAAACAGACAGATGCTAAAAATGATATTTTTGTATACATAATTTGTACCGTGTTGATATTCGAACCATGATAATATGTAAAAATAAAAAGTGGTTATTTTAATTATACAAACAGAATCTTAAATTTCATTTATTTTTATAAATTAACACTGAAAAGACTGAAAGAAATATTAAACACAATAATAGGCAGAGTTACCTTACATATCCACCCACTATCTACAAAGTACGCATATCGAGCACAAATCCCAGGCCCTCTCAATGTTTTCCTTCACATTAAGAGCACTCAGAAAATGTACTTAATATATTGTATACCATCTATCCTTGGCGCTTGGTGAAACTTCATTTTATGTGATTAATTTTTTTTAAAAAACACTTGCACTGTTTCACTTA
>DVZL01007803.1:0-10566 GCA_018236625.1 Lasaia peninsularis
GTTGAGTAATGCCTCTTTAATAATTGTCCTGTCAGTCAGTGCAGCGTAGATCACTTAGTTGAGTAATGCCTCTTTAATAATTGTCCTGTCAGTCAGTGCAGCGTAGATCACTTAGTTGAGTAATGCCTCTTTAAATTGAATTCTTTCACTACTGAAATGGATTCATTACACAGCAAAGAAATAGGCTTACTATTGTGCAAGATAAAAAAGAATTCTTCAGTCCATTTTTCTTGAAAACTGGCGACCCTCGGTGTCTAATTTTCGTTTCTTTCCACCAGGCATCATTTTTTATACTTTTCGTCCAACAAACTTAATAACAAACTATAGTTAGTAACCACTTAAGATGCTCACAAAGTCACAAAGCAAGCTGACGGCTCGAGCGGTTCGCCGGGATATGGCTTGTCCAAGTTATCACCTCGGTAGCTCAAATAGAACTAACTAACGTTCGGGCCACTCGGTACTCACCCGCCCATAGGTATAGGCAAAGTGAAGGAATGATCTGGCATAAACTAGTTTAGAATAATTGAGAAGCAAAAAATCTTTTGATGTGTCGCCCGTGAGGCGGTCAACCTCGAAGAATTTGAGCGAGCAATCCGAGTAGCGGCGATTATCACAGAGTGAGGCGGTAAACATAGAAAAATTTGATGTTTGCCGCCGCACTGTCAGTCCCGTGCATATATTATACACCTGTAATATTGTTTAATTGGGTTTTTTCATCTTACAGCGGGCCGGTTGTTGCGCATATATGGATTAAATGAAAAAAATAGTTTAACAGATCGAGTCACTTTGAGCCAGTAAATCATTAAAAAATATATTAGATTCGCATAATTGATTTCAGGAACTGCTGCGACCTCGTGAACAGTATCCTTCTGTTTTTGGTTCAGCTGTCATCTTCGAAGCATCATACGAAACAAATTATAGAAATTCCAAAGGTAAGGTGTATTCCTCTCGCTCGTTTCCTACATATATTATAATAAAGTGTGCCAAATCTGCGAAATTAAGTCTTTATCAGCCGAAGAAGCACAAATTCAAATTATAATTCTAACTAGCTTCTTTCACTAAATTACACAGAAGCAGAAAATATTATCAAGCGGGCGTTAGTTTATTTATTTTTTTTATCTTTCGTTTAGCAAATCTGTATTGTAACTGGTAGCCTCGAATAACTAGTATTGATATATTTTAATAAATGGTAACATTGTATTGGCATCCGCGCCTCGACTAGTGTGGAGTCTACTGGAAACAATAAGTTATATTCAAATTATTATATATCTCTTTTTGTATTTTTTCGTATTTGATTTTTTAATATGTATGTAATAAACCGGCGAGTATGCATGCAGAAAATGATGAATGTGGAAGAAGCTAGATAGATAGGTATGATGTAGGGATCGTGACATTTTGCACTCGATACTCTGCCTACCTCGCGAGGGGCCTGGCGTTAATATATGAATGTACGTGTATGTTATGCATTATACAAGGCTACCCATGTATAATGATTAAGGCAGGACACCTAACATCGCAGGCCTTCCACGTAAGCAAGGTGCCGTTAATATCTCGAGTCTATCGTCATCGTCATGTTGGTGTTAATTAGGTCATTTCATTGTTCGTCATAAGTGTTCTATAACTTGCTTCAGAAACTTTTAAGGTTTTTAATTCTTCTGTATGTTTTTGACGTGAATAACGTCTTTAAAATTACTTCCATAGGGGCGCAATCCAAAAAAACGAATGATAACAAAATCGGGCGATACAGTTTCGTGTTGTAGTTATACATTTATCATACCCACCCAACCTTCAATTATACCACTAGATAACTAAATAATCTAAGAATTCGTTACGATAGGTAAGGAATATAAAACGCCGTGCGCGCGAGGGGGGCACATCCGCCATTTTATCGTCTATCCTTATCAAAATCTATCGATTATATATATAATATAATATAAGTATATATACAAATTGTGACTGTGTATATAATAGGTATGTGTTAGAATAAAAAAAAATGTAAAAACATATAATGTCTGCCTATACACGTCGGAAAGCCAACTTAAAATACAAGAATCGTAAATTGGAAAGGGCATCTCAACAGCAATCGAAAGGTACCAATAAAACACCATATGATCGAGTCGAGCGATGCCGACAACATATGGAAAATAACCAATGCGGTCGATAGATCCTTGTGCGCTGTAATTATGTGTATAGAAACTTTACCTTTTACGAGACGTTATTCACTTACAACAAACGGCCGTGTCCATAACACAGCCACACCCGCTTATTTTAATTATTTTTTGTCATGCGATCGCTTCGTCGATACAAAATAGATTTTGTTTATCCTTTCTTATATAAACACAAGACAATCGGTTCAACGCAATGTTCGAGTCGCACTATTCTACCGTTTTTCGCGGGAGTTTGTAACATATTTTATTTTTGTTTAAATATAGATATTCGCCAAGAGACGCCCGATTCCATCGATACATTATATACAATGAATAAACTCGACAGTGGCGGGCGGCGTCCATCGCTTGACGATATTTTAATCGCCTAGATCAAACTTTGCAGCGAAAAACTAAACGTCCATCGCGAACTCCGAAGCTCGACCGTATACATACATACATATTATTTTACGAGACGACACCTCGCCCTACACGTGTGTCTGTTGTGTGCAGCTGATCCAGGTGTGCGACGGGCTCGTGGCGGCCGGAGCCCGGGACGCCGCCGCCGCGGGCCTGCGCCCCCTCGTCGTGCGCGCCTTCGGGGCCGGAGCAGGTGAGTGTACCAGTGTAACGGTCCACGAGACGTAGTCGGACGGAAGCTCGAATGTTCAAAAAGTTAAAATAAAATAAATATTTTTTGGTACAAATTAAAGGTAAACGATAACAAAAAAAGATCGATGATACCTGCTATAGTAAAAAGAACTGTGGCACAGATGCGTGCGTGCGTGCGTGCGTGCGTGCGTGCGTGCGTGCGTGCGTGCGTGCGTGCGTGCGTGCGTGTTTAGTTTCCATTAAAAGTCTAACGTGAACGACAAGGCTCATTGTTGTTTTATAAGATTAGAAGTGGCAAAATAAGTGTATTTTCTGGAAGTGGAGGGTAAGTGACTTTTCTTTCACAGTTGTGCTCAACGTTTTCAACTTATTTTGCATTTCCTAATGATTTGGTTGATTACATGTCTTACAACATTTTTTTTCTTTTCCTCATAACAAATTTAACTACTTAAACCTATGTAAAACCGCCAAATTTGTTTAAATGCATATACTTAATAGATATAATATGTTACAATTATTGTTGTTAGTAAAACAAAACATTTTGCCTTTTGTTATAATTATAATGACAGTCCTTAACAAAATGTTATAAATAATTACAGTCGATTTATTGTTTTAGAATTTCGAAGAAAAAGAAAGTATATTCTTCAAAGAAAATCATGGTGGACAATTCAACGTGCACAGATTAAATAATAGTGGAAAGGACGAACAAACACAACTTCACATTCTAATCACAATAAATCAAAAAGAGATTAATAAATATTACCTATTTATTTAGTTATTATTTCTTACCTTTCATGTCAACCGTACTGTAACCAAAATGTACGTCATAAGACGGTTTCTAATCGGTACCATTCGACGGGTTAATGCAACTTTCAAAAAAGGTTGGTAACCCCTATTTTTAAAAAAATCGTACAATACCTAGAAACGAAGGTACGAATTTAATATAAGTGAACAATTAGGATAGTTTCATTATGGGTAGAATTTCCCTGTGCCTAAGTTGAAGGAGTTACGATCGATTTAAAAATGACATGTATCCGTGCCCAACGTCACACGCAAAAGAAAATGATACTGATCCGCGCCATCCGCAACGAATCAGTTAAGGTAGAACATTGGCTACTTTTTCACCGACTAAATTAAAAAGTATGCATTATGTATTAATGCAATAAGAATTATAAGTCGAAAAAATGTCTGCCCTTTTAAAGTTTTCTGTGTTATTAAAACAATTCACGCGTGCAAAGCCGCGGGCGAAAAGCTAGTAATGTATAAAAAGTTACAAGAAATCCGATAGGTACAGAACTGTTTCACTAGTTTTAGCGGAAAATATCAAGTTATTCCTGTCTGCCCAAAGGTCGCTGTGGCATTTAATTAAAGCAGTATAAAGCGCGGCAACTTACTCTCGTGTCCAGACGCCATTTTGGACAGCCATTATGTAGATCACGTAGTTATACTGACAGCTTGACGTTTTTATTATACGCTATTATTAAATTTTTGTTTTCGTTTCTTTTACATAAACGTTTATAGGAAAAACTTTCTAGATTCGAAGATGTGTGATGTACCTCTAAATTCGAAGGAATAATAGACACAGCAACCGGGAGAGCGTGGTTCTTGAGCTACTTATATAACTAAGATTATTTATACTAATATTATAATGAGGAAAGATTTGATTGTTTGTTTATTTGTATTGAATTGGCTCCGAAACTACTGGACCGATTTGAAAAATTGTTTCACCGTTAGAAGCCGACATTGTCCCTGATGAATTAAGGCTACTTTTTACCGCGGGAAAATGCTTCTTTTCTACAGGAAAACGGGTAATGGGAAAAAGGGTAATAAGAATTATCTTTCCATACTTAACTATTTCACATAACTTCTTAATGGCTTAACCGGTTACGTTGAAATTATATACCGATATGTCGATGGTTTCCTGTATGATTTAAAAATACAATTGGATCCGGTAGGTGGCGCTGCTGTCATTATGTCAACTACACTGTTACACTGTTTGACATATTAGCCTCCACCCTAATACGATGATGGCAAGCTCAAATCTGACATTAGCGACAGAAATCGGAACTCTACATTCAGATTATTTCACAAAGGACCAGTTTTATAATTATTTGTATGTAAGAGGTAGATTACGAGGTTAAATAGGTCGCTTATCGTCCTCGAGAATATAGACCACCGTATTGTCCCGTCAGCGATGTCGTGGATTTGCATCGAGTGATCTTAACTGAAGAGTTTGCCCCTACCATGAAGTCCTCTTTTTTTAAATATTTTTATTTTTTTGTTTATTTTTATTCTTTTTATTTATTTTAATTTCTTTTTATTAAAGCAAACCACAATGACCCACAGCTCACCTGATAGAAAGTGATGCTTATCTATTCACCCTTAATTGAAAGGCAGTTAAGTTTTATTTCTCCAGAAACACTACTTTGGGCAGACAGTTCTAATCCTTGGCGGTGCGAGTGATGGGACGGGATTATATGGGAAAAATATCACCAATCTCTTATTCTTTTACTTATGTTAAAGGGAGATAGTAATAACTAAAAAATATTTTCAGCTAATATTATTTCTATATTATTATCTTACAAGTGAGACGTCAAACTTCATTGTCATAGTTTACATCAATAACTTGTACTGTTCCACATTCATTAAAAATGTTGTCTACCGGTATATTAAATTAATATATTAAAATGATAAGTTTAAAAAAAATTGAGACCGATTTTTTTTTCTTTTTTTACCTCCCTACGGATTACTACGCGCATCCCCTGGTGCCCGCTTGACGTTGAATTTTGGGACATCCTATACTGGACCCTGTACCTCCCGCACTTGAAAAATAGATGCTGGCCGAATCTCAGACCTACTGAATACGAATATAAAATTTGGTAAAAATTGGTCAAGCCGTTTCGGAGGAGTACGGTAACTAACATTGTCACATGGAAATTTTATATATTAGATAAATTTTTAACAATTATTCTTTACACGTTGTCGTTGAGAGCTAGTTTTCGAAATCCTTTCGAATTCGATAATTAGAAAATTACGTGATAGTGGTACTGATGTTGAAGGTACCGTCTAGGATTAGTTTTTATTTACTAACTATACAATAACCAGTAGTATATGTCATAAACGATATATTTCTTATACAAAAGCTCTCCTGCGACTTATACATAAAAATAAATATCACTTTTCTGCGATAAGTTATCTTAACACAATTAACTTCCCGACCATACAAAAAAAACGTTCTTTTACACTTTAGAGGCGGTTCTACATAAATTTTATAGCAAATGGTTTAGTAATTTTTACAACAAAAGTTCTATTTTTTGTAGTTTTACTACATTTAAATTATTAATAGTTATCATAGGATCTAAGATAAGAATAGGAGCCGGAGCTAACGACCGCTTAATGTCTAGACGTAAGATGGCGGTAGATGTTAACTGCGTCTCATAATCGTTACCACCAGGAAATATGAGGAAGAGGGCGGAAATGTTGTAGTACGTGAAACCATTACAGAAAAATATACAAGAGAGATGTTTACTTCAATAATGGTATTATTTCTAGATCTGCATGTTTAATTATACGTATAATCAAAAAATCGGTCAGGTGTGAGTCAAACTTGCGCATGAAGGTTTCCGTGCCACTATCTGTAAATACGGCTGTCAAGTTAGTTGTATGGGAGTCCCTTTTGAATATTAATTTTATTCTGGTTTTAGTATTTGCTGTTATAGCGGCAATAGAAATACATTATCAGTGCTAATATCAGTTATCTAGCTTTTACGGTTCATGAGATACAGCTAGTGATATATATATACAGACAAACGGACAGCGGAGTCTTAGTAATAGGGTTCTCAAATGGTAAAAACTTAATACTTCGCTGTCCGTCTGTCACCAGGTTGTATCTAATGAACAGTAACAGCTATATTTGAAAATTTGACTAATGATGTCTTTACTCATATATTGTCACTGTAGAAAAACATAAAACCATTCAAAGGAGGCTCCTATACAACAAAAATGATTTTTTCCATTTTTATACAAAGTTTTTTTTTGTATAACAACAAAGGTTTTTATACATTGATAATTTAATCACCAGTCGGACTTTTTGTATTATATACAAGTCTTAGATCCAGTCGCAGCATTGTCTTCCGTCTGCGTATGCCCTTAACGAACACCAAATAGATCGCCGTGGAAGTTTGGAATTTAATTAGTGAATTACAGGGGACTGGATGAAACGAATTAATAGTCAACGGTCAGCCGACGCGGGAAACGGTACGTTGAAAATCGAATAACCGTTGGTGTATTTTCCCGTATCTGAACTTTACCCCATGTACACTCCATAGAGACAAACCAGCTGCCTTCTTACCAAGTAACCATAAGCCTAAGGAGCCTCGGTAGCCTATTGGTTAGAGCTTCAAACTTACAATCCGGTAGTTGAGGTTCGATCCCCGACACATACCAAGTTTTGTTTAACTTATGTACATCTAAGTGCTCTTACGATAAGTACACCTAAGTGTCAGTAAAAAACAAACGCGGATCCACTTAACATATTTAACATTTTTTATTATTTTACAAAATCGGGTATTTTTTTCATATTTCTTTCTTCTTTTAACTGTAGTTTCAAGGACGAACAAATCTTTTCAATATATATAACGGTCAATTTGCCAACCAACAAAAACAAGGACAAATTCACTTATGGGTGTACACTAATATTGATTTAGTATTCAACTTTATGCGCCAAAGCCGCGTTATAAAGGTAATATCATGAATACAACTTAAAATGCCACCATTTCAAACGAGACAAGAGAAAAAAAATTTGATACCACAATATTAAAGTCTCCGTAATCCGGGCAGACGCGACAATTCATATAAAAGTTTGTCCGGATTATACGCAATATCTCTCGTCAAATACAAATGCTACGAAGTTGAAACCAGGTGATTCACGGATATAACTCATAACCTGAGAGATAAATTCTCATAATCTGTAATATTCAATATTTTTCCCGTGTTGATCTGGATCCCTCGTGTAGAGTAGACCATCTGCCTCCGTACCAGGAAAACAGGTTAACTGGATCACTTCCAACATGTGCACTAGTGGTACTCTACCATTGGTGCAGGAACTCGCCCGTATAGGGATCCACCACTATACCTATTCCTGTTGCCATAATGACATTGTCGTGTCCTATCCGGAGGTTATTACCCTACCTATCGGGTTGTACATCAGGTCTAACAACCCGATCACAGGACAGCGACGCATCTACAATCTACAATATCTATGCTGTCTATAATGAAATGAAATGAAAATTATTTATTTGCCATAAATGTGTTTAAGAGTTTAAAACAAGAGTTTTTATTTAGACCAACATATTCTATTACAATGGGGTGTGCAAATATTTTAAACACATGATTCATAAATATTTATTTTTTAACTATAAAACTATTTTTTTTTAACTATAAAACTATATATTATATACTAATCTTATTATTTATAAACATTAATTTACACCCGACTTATTTTAACCCTGTCTACCAAAAACTTCCATACACCACGTCTCTTATCACCAAGAAACCGGTGTGCTTGTTCGCTGCTTTATCGCGTAAATAAATAAAGATTTAGTTTTCTTGCGTGAAATTAAAACATATTTTTTATCAATTAAAGAATAATCGATTTCCAAATAACCGATTTAGATTACGTCTAAACTGTAATCTCTATCTTCTATTTAAGTTTGTTCTAGATTAATTTAGAAGATGTTCTACGCCATATCCCATATCAGTTGATATCGGGGTCAATAATCTAATCTAGGGGATTTGACAAGGGCACCAGTTTTTACAGAGCAACTGCCATCTGACCTCTGCAATGTGGGTTGCAGAGGTCAGATGGTAGTTGGAAACCATGTCCAATTCTAGATTAGGTCGAATTCGAATATACAAAACCAGGTTCTCTCAAGATATTTTCCTTCACCGTAAGTGCAATTCGAAAATGGATTCATATTAAAAAAAACTCAATTTCAAACTCCGTCGAACTTGCATAACATACTGAGACTAGTTCTACTTGATCTATTTGATTTTCTCTCTAAATTATTTTTTCTATGTATCTCAAATACATTCTCAAGATGAGCTCCATGGGCCTCCTCCTATTGGCCATTTTAAAAAAGGAATCTTCAGTACTAAATACACCAAAACCGCAACGAGGTCGATATATTGCTACATTTGTGGCTGTCATATACATTTTACGATAAGCGTATTTGTTCCAGGTAATTGGTTTGGGAATATTTCTAACCAGGAGTGTAAGCGTCGGGGGACTCAGTCTGGATATGTTTTTAATAGAATTAGAAAAATATAAACAGACGCATTTCCTAATGGAAAAAAGTACCTTCAAGCCTATTATTCCTGAAGAAATAGGGCAGAGGTTTGCTAGTATATTCATGACTCGTGAGTGGATGTTATAGTACATAATTACTATTATATACTATAACATCCACGATTATCCAAGATACTAGGGCCTATGATGTGATAGGTGGCAAGCCTATCGTCACTTCGGGCAATCCCGGGCAATGTAATGATTACTCAGAAAAATCTGAAAAACATTTAAGAAAAGTTGCCCGACCTGGGAATTGAACCCGGGACCTTACGCGGCTAACGGTCTTAACAGGTGACATCCTCGTTTTCTAATTGAATGCTTACTTATAGACGTCAAAAATGTTAATGGTGCGTTGGGTGTTTAAAGTATTACGTAACGCAATTCTTAAAGACTTACCGCCCCCGCCCCCCCCAATGTAACGTGTCAAAACGTTGTTACGTAAAGATTTTCTCATTGTCTATGATATATAGAAATATGACATTCGTACATATCAGAAACAGATGCAGTGAAACATTAACAAAACCGTATCAACTATTGCGAAGGTCATGTATTATGAAAACCATATCAGCTCCGTACCGCATACACAAAACTAAAAACAATACCAGTACATATTGCATTCTGATCTGTAACCTGTGCTGAATTCAAGATCTCAAGACTCAATGAAGACCACATGCTCCGATGTAAATGTTTGATTTTTGTGGTTTTTCTAAATATACACCTTAAGACTTTTGTGTTTAGGTTCAATGTCAGTTGTTTGGTAAATTTTTATTTAAAAATGAATCTGAGACCAGACGACGGCGTCCTGGCTAATTTATAGGTGAAACAGGTTGTTCTGGCATGTTAGTTTACACTTTCGAATCAATATGCCAACATTCTTTGGTATATCTAATAAAAAAAAGCTGCAAGTGCGATTTGGACTAGCGCGCATATGGTTTACTATCTATAAAAACTGCAAACAATTTACATTTGTTGTATGGACGCCCACTTCGATAATTATTTTAATCTGATTTTTGGTATTTATTATTATACGAGCAAATAGGAATAAATGAACTTATTTAATGTTTTTCTATGTGCTTTCCCTTCTGCGATTTCTAGAAAAATCGAATATTTCTCTTGTGTTTTACAGAATATTAAAAAATGTTAGATTGTCTGACGTCAATGGTCTTTAAAATGATATTCTGTTGATAATATCTTAGATGTTATATACAGATTTTACATTTAATATACGCATATTTAATATACGATATTTAATATCGTCGCCTTGGAGGCCAATGGAGCTAAGCCACAGTTTTTACATAACATGAAAACTTTGATATTTTGGTGTTTTTTAATTATAGCATTCAAAGGATACACGTATTAATAATCTAAGGTAAAATGTTGAACCCTTTACTAAAATATTAGGCTGATTTATGTTCAAATAACTGTTTTTACTCGCGTCATTTATTTTTCAAACGTCCATAACTC
>DVZL01007804.1:0-10563 GCA_018236625.1 Lasaia peninsularis
CCTTAGTCACACTGGTGTGACTATGGATAAATAAAATTAACTTCAGTCACACTGGTGTGACTACGGATAAATTAAATCCCATAGTCACTGATGTGGCAACATGGTGTGACTGTGGATCGGTCGTCCGTATTTTAGCCAGCGTTTGCAATATTAGCGTTTAAAAAATATGCTTATTTACGACATCACATTATAAATCTCAAAAATCATGAGTGTTTTTCTACTATATTGCACATGTGTTATACATAAAAGCCTTCCTCTCAAATGAAACCGTAGTTTTTAAAGATTCAATCAAACATAGGGACAGACAGACAGGATGATGCGAATTTGTTTTATAATATGTAGTGAAGAAACAATTCTGAGGCTGTCCGTTTACCTTTCAAATATGGCAATAGACTGATTAGGTAAGACAGGTAGACTTTGTCTTAATTCTGTTTTTTTACGGAATGAATGGACAAACACACGGGTCTCCTGATCGTAAGAGCCAACGGTGGCCTATAGACACCATAGACATAGGTGCGTCACTTTCTTGTGGTCGAGATGTTAGACCTTATTTGCAAGTCTGGAGGGTAGGATAGCCGGTAGGGCTATCCTACCCTCCAGACCTGAACACGACCAATTAACAGGATTTTGCGATGGTACCTACTAATCTGCGCATGACATGGTAGAATTTTACAGCTATTGTTTATAAGTACCTATAATAAGGGGTAAATATCTAATTGTAGACTAAAATTTTTAAGTTCTTAGTCCTTATGAACAGGATGGCCGTGGTTTTATACTATATCTGTAAATACCTATATATTATACTACCTTTCCTTTATCGTAATAAAAAGTAACTTTCAAAGATCAGTTTTTTCAGACTTGTAATACAATAAGTAAAAATCATAACCTATTTTATTGTAGTCGGTTAAAAAGTAGGCTATATGTTATGCTCATGTATAAGCTATCTTACTGTTAAGTTTCATACCAATCCGTCCGGTAGTTTTTTCGTGAAATGGTACCAAACATCCACACTTATAAACTTTCGCGTTTATAATATTAGTAGTAGGATTTAATGAAATACATATCAAGGACAAATATCTTTTATTTAAATTTATTGTGCATATTTTGGTAAATATAAAAAATATGGCGAAATAAAAACGTAACTGAGCGTGCATCTTTTACAAAATAAACAGCACTTGCAGCAACAACCGGCCGCGTAGCCGCTTCGCAGCCCACAAAATATATTAAAAAAAGGTACTACAATATAACAACAACTTTATACATGATTTTCAAATTTTCTGACAAAAATAACTGTCTCAACTCGTCGATACAACTATAAGACGGAGGCTGTTCGTAGACTAGATTCGGATTAACGCGCGGTTGCCTTATGCCAACAAAAAAAAAACAACCACATCGTATTCCTAAGCGTCCTATCTCCCCGCCATTTGCAATTACTGACAGTGAATTGCAAATGGCCGATCACATAACCGCCAATTCAATATCTTAACCTAATTCATATTTAAATTAATTATTAAATACAATATCCTCTATATACTAAGCAGCAGAGACTAGATCAAGTGACGTCTACTTAACGCAACGCTATATTATATATTTATACATTTACACTCTGTATAAAACTAGTTAAATCTAGATTTTAATTTCCCTTGTTAAGGTCAAAAAGACAAAATTAAAATCTCAATATAACAGATTTATTCAAAGCGATATCATAAGTATTTTGATAATATTTTAATCGTTTTAAATGCACCTAAATATTAACTAAGATTTCGAGATACAGGGTTGCTATGTTTAAAATATTACCAAAATATTTATCCAATATTTTTATATTATACATATTTTTATAATGTATTTATAGCATGAAAATATTAGAAAAATTTAAAAATTATTCAGACATTTAATTTGATATAATAAAATATAATTTTAAATTCTAACAAATAGACTAGAGGCATCCGAAAAGGCAGTTTGAAAACAGTTTAAAGAACATTATTAAAAGTAGAATAATTATCGACTTTACGAGGAAAAGTCAACAAACATTTTCAAGATAGAGATTTTTCCTTAACACAATCACAATATTTTTGCCTTTGCATTTTGGCATTGTTCCTAAGAGAAAAAATTCCCACAGTGCGTAAATTTCATATAAAGTATACTTCTGAAAATGTGCAGTTTTCTATAATTTCCGCTGCCATATTAATATAACTCAATAAACAACGTATATAAAAAATAAAGTCAGAATATTTGTTTATTCTGACCTCATAAGTGAACTCCCCATAGTTCCTCATGTGCCGTATTCATTAAAACCCGTCTTCCACGTCATTCAAATCTAACGTGATGATATAAATTAATTTTGAATGTAGGTAGTGTTACTTTAGATTTTATTTAATAGACTTTCGTAAAAGTATCTGCAATTTAAGTAATATACAAAATGTAATAACATTCTATAACATTCACAAACTTTAATTAAATGTCTCAATAAATTACATGGGCGAGCGTTTGTATAATAATTAAAAAAATCTGTGGTAATCTGGAAGGTTCTATGGAATTTTCAGTAACCTAAAAGACCACACACACACAAAAGAAATAGATATGACATGAAAGACTAGGAATAAATAGACTTCGCGCTAATGTGGTTTTTGATTGAAATGTAGATGAATATAATAAGTCATCATTGTATAACCTCGCCTTTATTGTTATTCCAATTCTCTCAAACCAAATCATCGAGCTAACCAAAAAATTAATTCATATACTTTAAATAAAAATAGCAACTTTTATAAATTATATGAAAATTCGCTATTTTAAACATACGAAAAATTAAGCACCGAATTTTTACCACTGTTATCTTACTTAAAGAATCAAAAGGTCTAAGTTAAAAAAGTTTTGTTAATGTACGATTATTTTGTATGTAAAATTTATGGAACCAAAGTGTGAAGATCCACACTTTCATATAGATTGACTATTTTGTAACAAAGCTTCACAATATATTCCGTGACAACTAATTTCATATAAAAAAGTCTGAAATTGTACATTTGGATTAACAACAGAGGGATTATATTTATAATCGAGGAAAAAATGAAAGGAAATCCTAATAATAAATTAATATATGTGAATAAAGAAAATATGATTGCAGTCACACTGCATTCAAATATAATAAATTATGATAGGAATTATTTGGAAATAAATTTTTGAGATTTTATTTCAAGCCTTCAAAATTTTTTACCTAAATAAAATACAAATTTAATCTGTGGACAGTGAATATATGAAAAATTAAATATATTCAATACTAAAAATTCAATGTAATCTCGGTATCGGGGTAATACTAATAATAAGGGTTATTAAATAATCTCATTAGTTAAACACACCCTTTGAGAGTATAAAATATATAATATTTTATTTATTTGTCACAATTACTTTCAAAGATATTTACGTTTCACAAAGACAACTAGGATGACTGATGCATTAATGTTGATAAAAATCTTGTGATATTGCTGTGATAAAGTTCCTAACAAAACAAGGTGGCTGTGGCTTCGTTATCTACTTCGTTACTACTGAAGGAGTCTCGTGAATTTAAACTTTATAGAGAGCATTGAAGACGACCCCCGAGCGTTCAAAAACGTCCAAATAATGGTAAAATTTGTACTAGAAGATGCCCGTGGAAGAGTGAAAACATTATAAGAAAATTCTAGGCTATCCGTTGTTACCATTCACATTATACTTCATGAGCATCTGCATCAGTCTAAGGTCAGCGCAAGATGGGTACCGGGAATGCTCATGGCGCGTCGAGTGCTACAAGGAAAATCCGGAAAATATTTTTAGTCGAATAGTTATCGGTGATGAAACGTAGGTCCATGCAGTGACATAAAAAAGGAACCGACTCACCGAAGAAGTTTAAAGTCACCCCGTTAGCGGGAAAACTTGTGGCTAGAATGTTTTAGGATTCAAAGCGAATCTTACTGATTAAGTACACAAAACAGGGTCAAAGTAATAATACGCATCTTACGCAATTTAAATGAGGCAATTAAAGAAAAAAAAAGACTGAAAATTAACTGGATTCTTGCTCCTTAACGACAACGTTCTGGTTCACATAGAGCGCGTAGTCAAGGCTGCTGTGCAGGATTGCAGTTTTGAAGAAATTAATCATCCACCCTACAGCCCGGAACTGACCCCTAGTGATTACGTTTTGTTCTCAAACCTAAAGAAATATCTTCGAGGTAAGCATTTATCCGACGATGAAGATTAGAAGGCGGCAAATAGTAAATATTTTTCAGGCAAGGAAAAAAAATATTTTCCCGCTTACATAAGTGTATTGGGTGATTGGAGGAATATATTGAAAAATAAATTTAATTTAGAATTTTCCGCCTTTTCTTTCATACCTGTACCGAGAATACATTGAATGCTCCTCTTACAACAATCGAAAAGACATAAAAACCTAATTACAAAACACAAGTTTATTTAACAAAAGAGATTTTTTCCCAATAACCCGTTAGAGACAGAGTAATAATAGTAGGAAGAAAATCAATTCTTATATCCATACATACAGATAACAAATATAAAATTAGTGAGCGGTTTAGTCTTTGAAATTGAATATTTACAACAATCCGTCAATTTATTTACACTTTTAAATCGTCCCAGCATCAAGCTGTATCAGTGAATGTTCTGAGCTAAATTGTTTACAAAACAGTGATGTTAATTTTGACAAGTGACATTTGTACATCTTTGCTTATAACTATGGCTTTCAATCGTCAGTAAAATAGACTTTGAGGTGTGGTATTCAACGTACATAATATGACTGTTTTTAAAATTAATCATCACAATGCACTCATTTAGTCTAACTACGTTGTTTAAGTGAAGTTAAGAAATTACAAGCAAAAGCACACACTCTTTTCTCCATGGCTTTAATATGCCTTATACATAATTTAAAGCTATAGTGTTTTTGGCCATTTTCTAAAGGCATAATGCGGTTAAGACAAAAGCAAAAAACAATTTAGCTCAGCTTTTGAAAAGGCGATTTCTACCTACGAGATCTAATTTTAACCTTAGAATGTGCATTACAGATAAAATATATGACATTTGTCTGTCTGTTAGATATGTGTCAAATCAATCACATTTTGCTAACATCCACAATGGAAATATGACTGACAACTAATCACAACTCTTTTCTTGTTTAAGAACTGATTGACAATTTGTTAACTTAAAAGGATGAAAAATTGAAAAAGAAACGCCGTCACGACTAACTATGAATTGAAAATGTAAATTGAATTTATTCGAAATATTATCAACACATTGTTAACAAAAATAGAAAGACATTATTTTTTTTATTTCCTATAGTTTTGATTTTCCAGACAAAATATATTGTCTACTCAAAACCTCTATTATTGAAAGACAGAGCATAATAGGTGAGTAGTGCTTGCCGATGGTGAAATTAAAAAAAAAACTAAAACATATATTTTCAGATTAATTAATATTTAGTCGCACAGTTTTGATGTTTGCTTTCGAAGCGAAAATAAGTTTTAATATAAGACTGATAATAATGTTGACCTATTGACCGGTGTCCTTATTATATAATGATATTAAGCAAAATATAAGATAGGGTTATATTTTGTTCATTATTAAACATTTGTGTCCTATTATTCGAGTGTTGCAAACATAAAAAAAAATCTAATATTACAAAATCTATTTCGATTTTGCGGTATTCAACTAGAAGCGCGAATAGGAAATAAACGTATAATTTCAAGAGTTATAATTAATTGTATTGTAGAAACAACTTTGTACACGCCTTGCATTTTCCAAAAAAGGCACAAATCTCAATTATATCAACCACAAAACTAGTGAAAAAAGACAACATTATTACTTTGTTCACGTTAATAAAATATTGACCCAGCAATGCCGCGGAACCTTAAAAAATACATAGATAGTAGATCACTTTCCAGAAGCATTAAAACAACTCTGTAATCTGAGACTTACTTTTTTTGCTGCCTTTGAGCAGTAATTCTCCACCCACCTTCGGGTGAATATTCTTTTTCTGTCCGAAAGTTACAAATTCATTCAGCATGTGATAAAAGTTGGCACTTTTTGCTCGGAGGGCAGAAAAATCTACTTATGTTTGATTATTCAAGTTGATGACGTCCCTATTTTATCAGTGCGAACAAAATACAAATATCCCTGTATTACTATACATACAGCCAAGTTTAATACATTGAGTAAATAAAAATAAAATATCAGTATTTCATACTATTTGTTTTGAGTACCTCTAATATAAAAACCTTTAATTAATCGTTACTATAAAACTTCAAGTTTTGGAAAAAAAATTGGTTGAATGTTTATCATTCAGGCTTTTATCACCGTTTAAAAACCAATCGCAATGACATTTGAAAAAAAGGGAAAATGTCGGTATTACGCATCTTACCGGGTTTTTTAAGCAGAACACCGCCAAGTACCAAAAACGGAGAAATAAATATCTAAAATTATTTAAACAGGAATCAAAACTCGAAATAATATTCTGTTTCGAAATTTAAAATATTTTCAATGTTTCATGTTGTTTTTACAGTTCCGTTTTTCAGAATTATGTAGATGCGTCACATCTAACACTTGTATGGCTTATTTAAAATATGGCTTAAGAAATATAAGTTACAACAAACATAATTTTTGGTGACTATTATTATTATTACTACTCAAAATAAATACTATGAATTAACTAACAAGTAAAATTTTTTTTTTGATTCTCTGGTTTAAAAAAATACTAAGGTTATCAGTAACGTAGCAAGAATATTTTGCTCCAAAACCCTTTCAAGTTTAACATCATCGCAATGATAATGTGGCCCAAATCTATTTTACCCAAATTTAAATTACACCAGTCCTTAGGGATTAAAAAATAGATTTTTTTCTCAGTATCCAAAGAGCCTTACAAATCAAGGCTTTCCATTCTAAATTACATTTGGCCCATTTTAAAGTCGGCCCAAATCCATTCGTCCAATTGTCAAAATTGTAACATTAAATTTATATTACTTCAATATACATATAAGTAACAACGTTTAAAAATCATTTATATAACGTCTGTATTGCCACAAAAATAAATATTAACATATTTTTAATTTTTTCTTTTTTGTAAATATACCTACCACAAATGGAATAATTATGACCGTATGAATTTAATGAAACTGGAGCTATGGTTTTCTTAAGCACTTACTTCATTCTAATATTTGACAAGCAATTTTTTAAGCAATTTATTTAATATACTGAACAGAATTTAAGTTACTCCTGTTTGTATAATCTTAAAAAAATATAAGTACATATTTATAATTTAGCTTTTTTATTTTAAATGTAAGAAGCAGCTGAAGTCGATTATGGATATTTCCTCATATAATTCACGAAAGGATTATTTGTAAGCAATTGATAGATATTTCATTTTATTATTCATTAGTGGACCCGAAATATGTATTGTCACAATTTTATTTTCAAATGACCCAGGACCTGATCAAATCTACACTAAGCTTCACCAAATTCAGTCCAACCGGTAAGGTGTTAGGTGACAAACATACACACAAAAGAATAATTTGAATAATATAAAAGTTTAAAAAATCGTGGAAGAATAAGTGGATACATACATAGGTATTTTACAAAAGCATAACATAATATAGATAATATACTTATTGCATTACATAAAGTTTAAATCTAATTTCGATATTTTTTTTCATAAGTTGATTTTCAGTCATTGCAATAAATACTTAACAATATCTAAATGTGGCAATACAGATGATTACCCCCTATTCAAATATTACATAGAAATTGTACATATCAATATAATATTTTAATTTAAAAACCATAAAATCGTAATCAAATAAAGTAAAAAGTGCAAAGGTTTGTGGTTTAATTTCTTCGATAGAAGCAACATTGCTGAAAGTTTAAGCCTATATATTGAAGTGGTTTGGCAGACCTTGATTTTGACAGAAGCGCAAGAAACTTAAACGTATATTCGTTTTAAAAAAAGAACAGTTTCTTTTTTTGCAAAGTTTATTAACAGATAAAATGAGCGTATTATTTTCAAGTGTTGCCAATACTATTTTTGAACAGGGGGTAAATGTTGGCAGCGTGTACGTTTGTGAAGTGATGTCCTATAATCATTACTACATCGTTGAGTATGTATACTGCTAATTTCGTACGAGTATTTAGAAAGAAGCTACGGTGGTGCCTCCCTTGTTTATTACCTGGATAAATAAATGAATAAACATATATTTTTTATGTTTTTAAGGCCGTTAAGTGGTAACGTTAAATATAGATACCGTTAAATGTAGTCAAGCCTATGTCCCCAAAAGTGTAGGCTACGGTAAATATGACCCACGATTAGCTCCCATGCTAATATTAGGCCCCATGATGTGATATCGAGTATAAATTTAATCTCGAGCGACACTATGTTTTTCAGGTAAACTGAAAAAACTTATAACAAAATGTCCTACCCGGGAAATGCTATCAAATCGGTACTGCTTTCCTACGTGTTGGTCCGGATCCTCTGTGTAGAATAGACCAACTGCCTTCCTACCAGTTAGCAGGTAAAGGGCGAGATCAATTTTTCACAAAAAAAAAAATCAAAAATCTTCTGTAGACTATGTTAAATAGCGATGTGATAATACATTTTCAAATCCGTCCAGTAACTTCAGAGCCTATTCATTGCAAATAATTAGTATAGATAAAGTAATATACATCCCACCTTTTGATTTTAATTTTAAAATACACCCACATGCAAAAAAAGGAAGGAATTTAAAGACCTACTTCCAAAACCACTTAAATTATCATGACACATTTGTGTAAGTGTGAAACCTAAGTCGTGGTTTACACAAATGTGTCATGTGAACATATGCGTATGTGTGCGAGTGCGTCGAACACGAATGCATGTGCATTTAATGTACAGTCACATGCATTCGTGTTAGGTAGGTAGGTAGGTTAGGTAATACCTAGGGCGCTATGGAGAGCGGTCGGAAGCGGCGCGCGCGCGCGGCGTTGTGTGCGGGGAGCGCGGCCGGGCCGGGCGGCGGCGGGGGCGCGGCCGCGGGGGGCGGGGACCCCGACGACGACGACCCCGACGTGTGCGCCGCGCTGCGGCAGCGCCCCGCACTGCCACCACACATGTTAGATTACTCTTATTGTCGGGGACATTCGTCAAAAAAGGGTCCGACTTTTGTCAAAAACAGACAATACTGGGCTGGGCGATATAATTTCACGCGTATGTAGGTATGTATGTGCTACATTGGTGAAACTCCGGAAAAGTCTGTAATGTTATATTGTATCTCAATATGATAGTACATAAGGGCATGCTCCATCTTCGGCCGCATAGTCACTTGACATCAGGTGAGATGGCGGTCAAATGCCTGACTATTATCAAATTAATTTTTCTAGAATTTTTGTTTGTCTGTTTGTTACGGCTAGTCTTTGAAACGGCTGGATCAGTTTTGACGGGACTTTCACTATCAGATAGCTGATGTAATAAGGAGTAACTTATGCTGCTTTTATTTGAATTCAAAAGCGAACGAAGTCGCGGGCACAGCCAGTAAATATACTTATAAGATTTGCAATAATATATTAGACGTTAATATAGTTTTTGGACGTAAGAGAAACTTCATTTTTTCAGTTTCACTATGTTTACATACCATAACAAGATTTATTTATGGAGATGGATCACAGATAACACTAATACTTACTTTGCGTGTGCTTGTGGAGGTTGTCTTTGTCTCGGCCTGGCGAAGCGCAGGTTCAGTTCTCGAGCGGGGTCCACCGCGTATTTGTCATTCGCATTTTGTCTTCTACGACGTAACGCTAAAAATAATGTATAAAAAATTTTACATTTATATAATTAAACATATTCTAATCAATTACCAAAAGGCGTTTTCGTATGATATCATTATTGGAATAAAAATCTAGTTACACAAAAACGAAATGTATGTGTGTTTCTTTACTCTAGTACTGGAAAAAAAAATCGCCAGGTCCATATCTCCGAAATATATATTGACTGACGATTAACAGACAATATTAGGTCCCATGATGTGACCGATGGCAAGTCATAACCGTCAAAAATCCAATCCCGAGCAACAGAAAAAAGCCCGAAAAACCCAGTGAGGAGTCAAGCTAATTGCATAAATTTCTGTCATCCTATCCTCAAAAAAACACGAAAATGACGTGCATCATTATAAATACGTAATATAAAAATACGTTTCAAAAAAAAGTAAATATAAAAACAACTCGTACTTTTATTCTTTCATCTTTTTTATTCAGTCTCATTCTCATGAAGATGCTTCGGTTGCGAAGAGAAACGTGCATCGAGAGTGAAATATTTGTTGCTTGATCGAGTCGTACTATACTACTGCTCTTGGCGGGAGTTTGCCAACTAATAATTGTGGGATCGTAAAAAAACTGTGTAAGCGGTAAATAAGGCGAAATTACTTTTTTAACACTTTTATTTCTTCTTTTGCAAATTCTTAACATGACAACATTCTGAGGATCAACCTCGACCAATCATACGTCTCATATCATACACACTCGTTCCTCTCAGTCATTCATCATATTCTTATATATTTCATCCCT
>DVZL01007805.1:0-10562 GCA_018236625.1 Lasaia peninsularis
ACTCTACCGGCATTATCCAGGGAGGAAACAGGGGACAGCGTTTGTATGGAAAAACGGCTCTAGTGATTCCTCTTAAGGAAGGACAAAGACTACTTTTACCTCAAAAAAAGAGGGGAGGGGTTAGAGGAAGGGATGAATATTTATATGGAAATGTTTTGATAATAAATAAATGTAACCGATTCGTTTTAATTGCCTAGATTTTGTTTGTACACGCGGGCGAAGCTGCAGGCTACAGTTACTGACACATACAAACCAATGTGACAGAGCTAAAAGTCTTTTAATTTATTTTTAGTCATCGACAATAAAGAGTCATTATATTCTATAAAAATGCTTGGCATTAGTTGCTTGTTAAATGTGAAGTATATGTAGATATTTAAAAAATAGGAAAAAAGACAATCCCGCTGAGTTTCCCAAATCCCATCCCAGTGAGTTCCCATCCGGTGATAAGTTTGAGAATTATTACACGTCACAAAAACTGCTTGTAAGGTCTATGTGGATGTAAAATATTTTCTATTTTATACTATTCCCTAACGAGCAGCAAAACGGTTGTTAGAAGTCATGTTAAAAGGGTACGTGGAAGCAATTATATTATCCGGGACCATTCCGAGTAAGACCGAATTCTTAGGAACATAACCGGATAAAAAGTAGCAAGGATGAGAAGAAAAACGCTACTTTAAGTAGTGTTTAAGCATAGACTACTTGAATGTGATAGATGAAGCATTCTTATTTTATTACAACCGCGCCAATGTTACTCCCTTCCGTCATTGCGGCAATACTGTAATACCCCCAACGTGTGCTTATGTTTTGATTAGCAAAAATTAGTAATTGAAGTAAATCTTGTTTTTTTGTTAACAAATATATTCTCCGAAATATTCGGGTATTTAGATTTTTTTTATTATTATAGAAGAGGATGCAAACGGTAATGTCATCACAACATCACAACAACATCACATGGGCTACTATTTAACCGACAACATAAAAAGTATGTGTTTACGCAATAAGTATTATAAAGCTAGTTCAAAATAATTCCTAATGAGCAGTTATCTTATAATTACAAGTCAGCTTAAAGAAATACGTGAATTGATTTTATTATGGGTTATTCCAGGATAAGGCCGGATTCTGAGGGACATAACCGTAAAGGAAGCAGTGAGAAGGAAGAGATAAGTTGTGATAACCCAAAGGAACCCAATGTAAGCTTATGATCCTCTGGTAGATTGTTTTATTTTTGTCAAACATTTCAAATATGCTGACGATATTAAAATGATTATAGCAAAAAATATGAAATATATTAATTATTTTATTCTGTTTTTAGTTTTTTTGTTAAAGTGGCAAGATAAATACATCATCTGTGAAAATTTAAACTGTATCTATTACAGTTCATGAGATACAGCCTGATGATAGACAGATAGACACACGGACAGCTTCTGAACTGAAACGTCTGAAGAGGAGTAGAACCTAATGATTCACTTTAAAACATTTCTTTCCTTAAATCTTTCGTCCTGAGGACATAAAGCGAATAACTATAGTCTTCAACATACGAATATTCAGCAATACGTTAACAACTTCAAACAATTCAAAACTTTAACCCACTTTGGAGAGGACGTATGACATTAATTCAGCAATAAAGACGGCATTATGCGAAGTATGTGAACAATGAGGTTTTTGAAGCCTACATGAGAGGTTAAATACTAGCTTTATTGAGGCAAAAGTTATCCTTGAAAAGTTTGTACTTTTGTGGTAAAATAATTTTTCAATGTTCTATATACCTATACTAATAGCCGGCGGTTTTGTTCGCTTTTTTATTTAATAAATTATTTTTGTACATTTCCTAAATAAAAGTAGCCTAAGCCTTTCTTTAATACATTAGCTATCTATATAGTGAAAGTCTCGTCAAAATCGGTCCATCCGTTTCAGAGATTAGCATCAACTGTGCGTTAACAAAGTTGCGGTGTCAGCAAGTATATTTTAAAAGCACCTTCACGCCTATTTTCACCGAAGTGGTAGGCAGAGGTGTGCTAGTATATCCACGACTCGTAGTCTAGTAGATATACTAGAACACTTACGATTAGCCAACGTACTAGGGCCCATGATGTGATTAGTGGCAAGCCTATCGCCATTCCAATCCCGGGAAATGTAGAGCTTACTCAGATTAATCTGAAAAACATTTAAGAAAAGTTGTCTGATCTGGAAATTGAACCCGGAACCCTAAGCGGCTAACGGACTTAACAAGCGACAGCCGCATCGTTACGCCATTTTTTAATTTTCTCAGTGCTCATACTGTGAAACATGGAAAACATGGAAAAAGATAATAACTATAGTCTATAACATAATCCGCAATATGTTAACAACTTTAAACAATTCAAAACTTTAACCTACTTTGAAGGGGACGTATGATGTTAATTCGGACATAAATGCTTTGTTGCGCGAACTATGTCAACAATGAGGTTTTTGAAGACTACACGAGCTGTTTAATACTGCTTCATCGAGACCAAAGTTTGGATCCTTGAAAAGTTTGTTATTTTGTGGTAAAATATTATATTCTGTACTAGCATTTCACTCGCGGCTTCGTCCGCGTAAATTATTTTAATAATATACATATCTTTCAAAGAACAAACTTTTTCCGACTTATACTTATTGCGTAAAAACATACCCTCTTTTAAATGTAGTCGGTTTAAAAGTAGTGTATGTGTTATTATCATGTATAAGCTATCTTATTGCAAAGTTTCATCCAAATCCGTCTTGTAGTTTTTTGTGAAAGAGAAACAAACATTCATCGATACTTACAAATTTTCGCGTATATTATAGTAGAATTATATTTTGAAGTATTATCTGGTTAATTATATTAATCATATTTGTATCTAGCTACTGCCGTAACTTTGTTAGCGTGCAGTTTTTAAGTTTTTACAGACTATCTGGCAACACCCGTAAGTGCTATTACGCTATAAATGCAGTAGTATTTCATCAAAGTAAAGCTGTATTACGAGTATAATCAATCGAAGGTAACAATCCTGTGTGTTCCTCTGCCTACTCTTTCAAGAATATAGGCGTGACGATATTTATCTATTTAAATTAAACTATTATCTATACGTAAAATACATTCCAAATTCAAATTCGAAAAGAAAAAAAACGAAAGCAATAATTTTATAGCATAATATCAAAAGCCATTGGTTCTCAAACTGGATTTAAATTTTTGAGTTCTTTTTCTCATTCATCAACTTTATTCCAAGCACAACAAAGCGCAATACTTAAAAAATATTTTTTTTTGCTAAGATATTATTTTATAGTCAGCATCTTTGGAATATTTGAAATAAAACAAAGTATCAGAGGATCATAAGCTCAAAATGGTTTCCTCTGAGCTATCACCTCTTATCTCGTCGTTGCCACTACTTCCTTTACGGTTATGTCCCTTGGGATTCCGGATTATTCTAGATTAGTCCACGTATTCGTTTAACTTGCAATGAGGAAATAACTAGTCACTTGGGATTACTTTGTATAAACTGAATTAACACTTGGTTACGTACTTTTTAATGGATCACTTAGACGCCGAAAATATACATATAATGTTGAAGGAGATATTTTTAAAAAAGGAACATGTTCTTATTTTTTTACATTCTTTATATTTGTTATGCGATTATACCGACAATTTCAAATGGATTTTTAAACTTTCTTATTTTGTAAGATAGTTTAGATGTGTAATATAAATTTTATAGTAATCGGTTCAGCGTTTTTTGAAATATCAAAGAAAACAACAAAAAAACATTTATCTAGAGTAAATGATAATAAAATGGAAGTTGGACTTTTGCAATTAAAATGTGCTTAAATTATTTGTTCAAACTATGACCAAGCACATTACTCTCTTGGTACAATCGTGGCCAATAGACATCATAGATGTTGTAGCTGAATTGCTATTTTGTGGCTAGATTTTAAGATCCAATGTATCATTACTATATCTTATATTTAAGCAGATGAATGATATTCACAATAGTTTTTGATCCTCGTCAATCTTCAGTACATGTTGCGAGTTTTACACTGCATTGACTATATTGAAGAAAGAACTAGAGCATTTTCTCGAGCATTTCTGTGTAACATAACGTTCCTGTGAATGCTCGCATGCATGCAATGCATTTTCCAGTAACATTTAGTCGTCAACTCACTTTTTTAACTCCAGTTTGTCTTAAATTTATTTTTTTATTGTTATTACTTGACGGGATTTTTAGTATTATATTATCTGAGTATTCCCTAGAAAACTTTCTCATCTGATACCCGTGTTATTAGAGCTCCCTATAAACAACTTGTCCGTCATCTTGGATTTCCTCCATATTGAATTGAGTGACGTTTTATTTTTCCAGTTGTCCTCACAAACACCCATAACACAAAAACGTAATTTGCTTACTTTTGGGTTTAATCTATTTATTAATTATTGTTACCATTACATGTGTAATTTAGAATATAGGTATTTCTTATCGTTATTCTTATTACTACGTCGATTATACTAAATTAGCAATACCTTATTAAGGCTTTGGTTTTTACAACTTTATAAACCGAGTTGAGGATAGACTAGAAACATCTTATCCTAGCCATATAACAGCGATGCACCAATAACATTTATGATATCTTTGTGTCTTGCAATTAGGAGAGCCGTGTGTTTCACTCTCTTATCACAAAATATATCAGAAGAACTTTCCTGGATCTTGGCAGTGGTATGAATATAATAACAGTGGTATAAATAAAATATTGAGAACCACTACCTTAGACGTTCTAAAATATACGATTTGCCAGCCAATGGCTGACGTGATTTATGAATAACTGTATTCAACTAATGTGATTGGTTCGTGAAGCCTATTTGAATTTCGCCAATCTATTAATTAACATAAAAGCTATCAGTCAAAATTGATAGCTGCAGATTAAGCTGTAATAAATTATCTGTAATAAATGCAAAAGTTTTGATGTTCTGGTGGACGTATGTATGAATTTTACGCAAAAGCTGCTAAATGGATTGATTGAACCCCTTTAAGAAAATGAGATAAAAAGAATTGCCTTTAATACTTCGGAATATAGGCTTCATCACAATCGGTTCAGCAGTTTTAGAGTGAATCGCGCGAAAATAAATATTAAAATGTGTTCCGTTACCTATTTTTAGTCGCTTAGGTCTATTTTTTTTAAAACATTGAAGATGTTGTGTAGTTGATGTACAGAATTTAGACTTTTACGTTTTTGTTATATCTATATACAAATTAATAAAATTGGAGTTTTTGTTTGTAAATAAACGGTTTTTACTAATTGCATATGTATTTTACAAGGTACATATTATAGCAAAATAGTATTTTTGTGTCTGTCGTTGGCTATTTTATTAGTTATTTCTTGTAAATTTCATTTTGAATCAAGTTTCCCCAGTAGATAGATTGCCAATAACTATCAAACTTGCGGTGAAATAGCAAAACCGCTTAAACTGCCAAAGCATCGAGCTCGACTATTAATCCATGCATTCCTCATACATCATTTTCTTCGTGAATAAGCCCCTGAGCTCACACATTGGTGGATATCACAGATTTGACATTTGAAAATCCGATTTGATTGGCAGAGAGAATAACTGTGTATCTGATTGGCGTATAAATAATATATTCCGCTGCTAAAAACTAAATTTATATAAACTATATCTATCATATTAAAGTACGCTTAGTGTTGTTACAATAGTTTATAAATTTTTCTATTGAAGTTTATTCTATACCTCAGAATATTTTGACGTGATAAAAATATTCTCAGAAAAATCCATCAGGCTGACACAAAGAACGTGGACGAAGTCGCGGATACGGCTAATACTCCAGAAAAACATCCGTCCATAAATAATACAAATAATATATAATAATTAAAAAAGTTGAGAGGTGTCAAGGGACACCCGGATGGAACGAAGTTTGCGATTTTTTTGTTACAATTCCTTCACCAATTGAACGATAATAAAAAAAATAATCGTCGCGATACCACACAGTTAAATGCGAAATAGAAATGAAAATATTTGGTTTGCTTTCTATAAGAGAGAGAGAGACAGACAGAGAAACATGCGCATGCCGCACAGCTTACAATTACTTACATATAGCAAAAAGTGTCATTACAACTTTTCGTGAGATTTTTTCCCGTCTAGCCCCCTTTCACAACCCGCGATAAGGAACTTCGTTCCAATATACAAATTTATTTATTTACTTTTTTATCTTATTTTTATTTCATTTACGAGCACTCGTGACTGCGTTTTACATAAATTATATTGAATATTCCAATATCGTGTTAGATTTTATGTTTATAGCACCTTCTTACAATATTTCGTTGACTTTTGTTCCATACCATAAGGTTACCTGGAAGAGATCGCTGACTTGGCGGTAAGGGCGTCTTTGTGTATCATTTAGTCTTTAAGTTTTATTTTGTATGTTTGTCTCTTTGTATTTTTTGGTGTACAATAAAGAGTTATTCTATTCTATAGAAATAATCATCTTTTATAACGACGCAATTTTGAATAGCAGTCTGTAGTCGCCGGCCACTTAAGCTTCTTGCATAAGTTTAAGCCCTCCAAACTGGAATACGACAATAGCAAACCATATTACCGTCAAGTTACTTAATATTTATATGTTCATGAGTTTCTGGCTCTTGCTGCACCTGGCTCGTTGCCAGTCGACTGGCAAATAACTTTTCAACTAGAGAAGTTATGGAAGCACTAACACCAATTAGTTTGTCAGTTGGATGCACCCGCTCTTTGCCTGATACAGGTAGTTACTTGAATGCAGTTAGTGTATATAAACATCTGTACACAATAAACATGCTCGAGCATAGTCGTTATTTGACTTTGACGCACGAGGTCCCGGGTTCGATTCTGGGTAGGACAACTGGTTCTGTGATTTTTTTCAATTTAACAGTGTTTGATATTGGATTTTACCCGACAGTGCCACAGACATGTCACTTTATGGAACCTAGAATATAATAGAATAGTGAACCTTACAAACGGTTCTTGTGACGCGTCTATATAACTCTAAAAGTTTACCACCGGCCACTCCCTGAGAAGATCAGGTGAAAGAAATTGAGTGGGCTTTTTTTCCCATTTTCTAAATACATACTGGAGTGATTTTGATGGAGCTTTTTCACTGGCAGACAGTAACAAGGAATGGCATTAGCCTTTTTTATTTTAGAAATACCTGAAACTAAATAATTAAATAAAAACGTGGACGACGTTGCGGGCACAGCTAGTATAATATAAAAAAATGTGGTCATAAGGAAAGCGTACTCTTAAAAATCCCTCTTTGGTGCGTAAATCAATATTGACCCTCGTGAAAGGTTGACGAGCGTGAAATCAAAGCGGACCAAATCGATTACTATAGACAAAATAAGTTTGCTAAACGAGCCGGTATACGTGACTTTGGCTGTGTTTAATAGTTACTTACCACCTCGATGGCTGAGGGATTAACTTACGTACGTACGCGACTGACCACTCGCAAGGCAGGGGTTCAATTCCCGACGGGGGCAGGTATTAATTGTTTGATGAACAGAGATGACTGTATTACCAGGTCTGGCTGGTTCAATTTATTCTACCACTATTCTTCTATTCTAGCACAATTTGCTTACATTGGGTTTAGATCGATTTGTCTATGTTTTCCGGGGAAATTTATTTATTTATTCTTTAAAAAAAAGTAAAACTAAATTTATGTCGGGATATAAGTTAAATTTATTTGTTATTTAGTTGCTAATGAAAATCAGTCAAAATAAGTGCTTATAAAAATCGTTGCCAAATTGTCTCTAAAGCGCTGTTTTAATAAACGAAATTCATATTGTACTGAAATAGGATCTTACTTATCACTACGTATTATAAAACAAAATCGCTTCCTTGTGTCTGTCTGTTCCTGTGTTTGCTTTAATCTTAAAAACTACGCAACGAATTTCGATGCGGTTTAGTTTTATTAGATAATGTCATTCACGATCAATGTTTTTATTTATAACACACTGATAATTTTTGAGATTTCTAATGTGATGTCGTAACTAAGCGCATTTTTTTGCGTTTATATTGTAAATGCAGAACACACTACTAGATAAGTTCATAGTTCAAAATTTTTTAACGACACTATTGCACGCCTTAAAAATGTCTACAATTAAGTCCGCGATCGCAAATGTCTATCTCTATTCTCTGAGGAATACCCCACTATAACCACTTTTTATCCTTTACTTTTTTCTAGAAATAATGACTTATCTACAAAGCGATTTGAAGCATTTATATATTAATACGTGATGCTAAAACTTTGGCCCCTTTTTACGAAAATTGCGCGGACGCAGGAACATAAAATTTGGCACACTTATAGTTTATGTGCAGGAGAAGTGTAGAACGCTAATATTTTTCAATAATAATGCTTATAAAGTACATTAAATCAATAAATAAAACATTACCCACACTACCACGAATTTCACACACACGCAATCACAAGTATCTGTTACACGCATACATACTCTGTTGTCAAATTGTTTCGTTTGACATTTAATATTTTTTAAGGTTTTATATTTCTAAACATTTAGCAAACTATAAAAGAGTTTTTAATGGGTCGAAATTCGACCACCGGGCGAACACTAGTACATAACACTTGTCCAATTAAGTATCTTAAACACATTGTACATTTAATATCGATGAATATGGCATTTTGCAGCATGATAATGAATGAATATAGTCGAATACATTACAGGTTTAAAATGCATGGAAAAAATGTTTTACCAGTAGAGTGCTACATTGTCACTGAGTGACATATGCTATACTTCCACCCGTGTGAAACCTGGGCGGGCCGCTAGTACATTATAAATAAAACTTTTAACTTCTTTAATAGACTTAATTTATCTGGAAAGTGCATTCTTAAAAATCTCCGGTAGGTGCTCAAATCGATAGACCTTTATTAGAAGGCGAAGCGTGAAATCAAAGTTGACGTAATCCATCGATCATTATAGACAACATAAGCTACTAGCATGTATACAACAGTGTAAACAATGTTCGGTTGGCGAGAAATGTATCGTGTGCTAAGAGATATTATCTAGATGTGGATTTACGTAATACTATTATAGTAGTAAAGTTTTTTGTTTTACTGCTGTGTTTTATTCTACTATTGCCTGCGAATTCGTACGTATTTTTAGTGTCCTATTACTAAGATTCGCTTTCCGTCTCTCTGTCACCAGGCAGTATTTCATGAATTGTAATAGCTTTTTTTTAGTGTATACGACAGCGAACAGGCACACGGGTCTCCTGATGGTAAGAGACATCCGTGCCCTATAGATGTTGTAGGTGCACCGCTGCCCTGTGGTCGGGCTGTTAGACCTTATGTGCAAGTCTACCGGCTACCTTACCTTTCGGACTGGGAACACGACAATGTCAATATGGCGGCAGGAACAGGTAAGGCTGAGGATACCTACTCAGGCGAGTTGTTAAAAAGCTACACAGCTAGAAAGTTAAATTTTCAGATACCATGTACAGTATTTGTTTTTTAGTATTTGCCGCTATAACAAAAAGTCTAAGTTTTGCTAAGTTGCTTCCTGACAGCCAATAGATGTCGCTATCTATATTTAGAGTGCAGGAAAGACGAGTAGTGGCTCGACATATTCTCAGAACATCTTGATACATATCCACTCCCATTTTAAGATAAATTATTATAATGTGGTGTGTAAAACAAGCTTTTTATCCTCGTTTTTAAATATAATTGTTTTGGTAAGGAATCCTTGATGTGCCTGTTATTTATTACAATAATAAATCTTATCCAGACCGAATTAATAATAAAAAATATTTCGCGTGAACCAAAAACTAAAAGTATCATAGAAATATCTCGAAAATCGTAAAACTTAAGGGACTTTGAGGTGGTACTAGGAAGACGTTGGTTTATGTTGCACTCCTGTGAATAATTTTGAAACAAATATTACAGACGCCTCCCGTGGGAGTCTGAGATTACTTTGCTTATTTAGGCTATATTTTTAGATGAGACCATCATTCAAGTAGACCCATTTGATAAAACAAGAATCATCAAAATGTTTGGAGCTGGCGAAGTAATCCTGTAACAAAGATATAAGAATAAACCGGGCAAGTGTGCACCGGACTCGTGCACGAAGGGTTCTGTACCATCTTTAAAAATGGAAAAAAATGGATTTTTATTTCCTTTAAATATTAATTACATACTTTTTTATTATTTCTTTGACGAGAATAGATATACATATTCTGGGAAAATGTCAACATACTAGCTGTCAAGAGATAAGAGAGTCTTAGTAATTGGGTCCGTTTTTTAGCCTATGGGTACGAAATGGTCACCAGACTGTGATAGCTACATAGTTGATATTTTCACAGATTATGTATTTTTGTTGCCACTGTAACAACAAATACGAAATCACAATGGAAGTACCTTCACGCCTATTATCCCTGAAACGCTAGGCAGAGGTGTGCTAGTATATCTACAACTCATAATTTTTTTTATAGTATAAGACAGCGAGCAGGCACACGAGTCTCCTGATCGTAAGAGACAACCGTGGCCTATAGACACCATAGATGTTGTAGGTGCGCCGCTGCC
>DVZL01007806.1:0-10560 GCA_018236625.1 Lasaia peninsularis
TTATTATGCGCTAAACGCAATTGCGTGGGTACGGCTATTATTATTACTGCCACCTCTAGTAGAGACCGCGAGGTGGTAATTCTGTTGCTCTGTGGTCCGCTATATTTGATTTAGATTGACATCACGTACCTTATCGTGCATTGCCATCCAAAATTAACGTGTATACAAAATTTCAGCTCAATCGGATGAAGATATCTACTTCAAAATTGAGTTCTAAGGTTCCACCCGAACATACATACTTACATACATACATTGCAAGTTAAATAAAAGCTTTTAAAAATATCGCCACCTCATGTCCTCGAAGGGATAAGCAGAGGTTCTATACTTATACATCCACGACTAACCAAAAGTCCCATGATGTGGCAAATCACAAGTCCGTCGCCATGTCGGGCACAAATTCAATCAACGATATTTTTTTCAGGTAAACTAAGAAAAACGAATACACGCTGTATAGTGGATTATCTATACAAATAAATAAAATTGGAGTGTCTGTATGTAATATTAAAATAATCGCTTCTTACTAAATGCATATGTGTTTACAAGTCACATATGTACCAAATCAATTTTTAGAATTGTTGTTTGTGTGTCTGCCAGTCTGTCTGTCTATTTGTACCCGCTGATCTCTGAAACGGCTGGACCGATTCTGACGAGACTTTCACTGGCAGACAGCTGGCGTAATACTTTTATTTAGAAAAAAATTAGAAATGTATAAGTAAAATAAAATAATTAAATAAAAACGCGGACGAAATCGCGGGTACGGCTAGTAGATAATAATAGTCGCGGTACATACGCTCACCGTCTATACTACTCCCAAAACCCACAACATAATAATGATGAGCACTGATGATTTCGAGCACAGCGAAGCAGCTCCCGCAGCGCCCAAAATCTAGTAGTCATTTGATGGTAGCCCGAAAAGATTTGTTTTGGTTTTAAAGAAGTGCATAGGGTTACATATATTATTTTAATATTTTTCAAATATATTTAATCGTCGTGAGCATTATTAAAAATGTTAATTTTGCTTTGTATGAATTATTATTAAATTTAAGATATAAGCTTGTGTTTCTAATAGGTACATAAATAAATATCCGTCAAGTGCGTGTCGAACTCACGCACGAGGAGTTTCATACCATCATCTATAAAAACGGCAAAAAATCATGTTTTTTTGCATGGGATCATCATTTATGTATTTATTTTATTATGTTTTTAGTATTTGTTGTTATAGTGGCAACAAAAATATATCATATTATGTGAAAATTTCAACTGTCCAGCTATTGCGGTTCATGAGATACAGCCTGGTGACAGACAGACAGACGGACAGCGGAATCTTAGCAATATTGTTCCGTTTTTTACCCTTTGAGTACGAAACACTGAGAATGAATTTCTAAATGTGTTGCTAAGTGCAAAATTTTGAGGATGGCTGAATCGATTTTGGTGATTGTTTTTTGTTGTATTTGACGAAAGTTTTTATGGAAATTAATAATTTCAATGGAGATAATTTCAAGGAACATAAGAAAAACACTTATCAATGTCGGGCGGTTGAAAGTTCGCCGGGTTAGCTAGTCACTAAAATTTTTTTTAATGGAATAAGGAAGCGAACAAACACATGGCTCTCCTGATAGTAAGAGATAACTGTGGCCTATAGACACCATAGTTCTTATAGGTGCGTCGCTGTCCTGTGGCCGGGGTGTTAGGCCTGGTGTGCAAATCTACCCGCTCCCTACCCTCCGGACTGGAACACGAAAATTTCAATATGACGGTAGGAATAGGTAAGGCGGTGGATCCCTACCCGGGTGAGTTGCTGCACAGCACTCTACCACCACCAGTGGCCTTGCTGGCAATGACCGTGATACCTATCGCCTCTTATGAACTGGCTGGTAGAAAGGCTGATGGTCTATTCTACACACCCGGACGGGACAACACGGGGAAAAAATATAAAAATAGTATAATATAACAAAGTCGCTTTCTATGTCTGCCTAAATTTCTATGTATCCCTATGTGTGCCTAAATCTTTAAAACTACGCGACGGATTTTGATGCGATTTTCAATCTTAAATAAATAGAGTAATTCAAGAGGAAAGTTTTTATGAATGTATATAACATGTAGAGTATAGCCGCGTGAAACCGGGGCCGGTCGCTAGTTAATTATAAAAGTAACGGTAGCTTCCTCAACAATATCTTATTAACTTGCTATACTTACGTACGTTATTAAATTGGTTGTAAGTTGTTGACATTTGATTAGTCCAAACTTCAACGAAACTGGACGAATTATCTGACGTCACACCCACTGTTTCCTCCTGCTGTTCACGATTTATTTGCGAAGTAATCAAATGAAGTGTAAAATATAATCAACCTTTTTTAATCTTCCGCATATGACTATGATATTGACATTGTGCATTCGACTTCCGTAAACTGTTGTAAGGCTAACCGAGGGCCGAGGCGATGTGGTTCTAGGCTTATTTATTTATTCAATTCATATCAAAGTGAAATGTAATTAGATTTGATTCTTATTATTTTTTAGGGTTCAGTACCCAATGGGTAAAAAAACGGAACCCTAAGACTAAGACTTCGCTGTCCGTCTGTCTGTCTGTCACCAGGCTATATCGCATTAACCGTAATAGCTAGAGAGTTGAAATTTTCACAGATTATGTATTTTTGTTGCCTATATAACAGCAAATACTAAAACAGAATAAAACAAATATACATAGGGTGCTCTCATACAACAAACTTAATTTTTTTGCCGTTTGTGTAATGGTATCTGGTAGGTATGGACCCGATCGTGCGCGAATCCGACTTGCACCTGACGGATTTTTAATATTTGCCGTGGCCGTAAACAGCTACCATTAGTCAAGTTTATTTAATTTGCATCAAGTTCAGTTTGGATTTGTGCTCAACATGGCGATGAACTTGTCAATTGTCTCACATGGAACCTACTAACGTCGGCTAATTGTGGGTGCATAGTTACATACTTATATTATACTGAGGTATACGTTCCTCTGCTTACCTTTTCAGCGGTATGGGCGTGATAATATTTATTTACAGTCAGTTGTCAGTGTCTAAGTTCTTTGAATGAGGTTTCGAAAATACATGACACACTAATTTCTTAATGAATACCTCCTTCACTTGTGTACTTTAACTGTATAAAATTATACTTGAAAATACAAAAAACACTGGCTAGTATTACTCAATACGTACCTGTCTACACAAATTCAATAATTATGAATTAAACTCTGTCAATTTTTTTCTCATTCCCGCCAAAATTCAGACTTGATTTTGAAAATAAAAGAGAACGAAAACATTTTGTTTACTTTCATTTGGGTATTAGTGTTGCGCCATTGGTGAAGGACAATGTCACAGTCACGACAGCAAATGAACTCAAGTGACGTGCCAAGCTTAGCAAATTTTATAATACAACCATGAAGTTAAAGGTCCTAGTTGGAGATTAACTACAACAAACAGTTCCAATATGTAGTATTGCTAACTTACTCTAGACTGGCCAACCTCTATTTCTGCGAGTTTTATGAAATTAACAAAATGAAAATAAGCCGGTCTTAAAGAGTATGATAGCCGGCCCTATGTGAATGAGATAGATGATTAATATTGGAGACAGGTTTTCGTTAGTATTGAGTAATATTAAGGACACTAGTTGATCTAGGTAAATTACTACATAGTATAAAACAAACGCTTTCTATTCCTGTCTATCCCTATGTATTAGATTAGATCTTTAAAATCACCCAAAGCCTTTAAAATCACAAAAAGCCGGGGCGAGTGGCCAGTGATTAATTTAATGTAAGAGTAATATAAATAGTGTGAAAAAGAGACTTACCAAAGCCATGTTGGTAGGTACAGACATGACACTAGTCAATGAGGTTAGGGATCCAGTCTGGACCGGACAAAGTTCAGTCTCGCATGATTCTAGAACAAATTACATTTTACATACACCAACCAAACTTTGTTTTGCTGTTTTGGACAACATTTCTCTATCTATAATATAAAAATGAATCGGGATTTCCTTCCTGACGCTATAACTCCAGAACGCACGAACCGATTTCCATTGTTTTTCGTCTGAAAGGTCTCGGGCTCCGTGAGGTTTATAGCAAAGAAAACGAAACGAAATTATACAAAAAACGAAGCCATTAGGTGGCGAAACGGAGTTCGCCGTCTTTGCTAGTTTGTAATAATAACTAATAAATAGTACGTATTGTTCAACGTTACGGCTGCTAAAACCGTTAGCCGCGCAGAGTGCCGGGTTCAATTCCCAGGTCGGGCAACTTTTCTTAAATGTTTTTCAGATTATTCTGAATAAGCATGATATTGCTGGTTATTGAAGGTGGCGATAGGCTTGCCTCCTATCACATCATGTGCCCTAGCAATAGACTAATCGTGGGTGTTCTAGTATATCTATTGGGCTTACGAGTTTTTGATATACTAGCACACTTCTGCCTTCCTCATCGGAGATAATAGGGGTGAAGGTAATGATAAATAGTAGTATCGTACCGCCTATATCCTTGAAGGAGTAGGCAGAGGTAAATAATTATACATCGACGACTGGGTGACGATATTTGGACCCATGATGTAACCGGACCCAAGTCTAATCTTAGGCGACGTTGTGCGTTTCAGATGAACTGAAAAACTCACAGAACAAGTTGTCCTACCCTGGAATCGATGCCAGGACCTCGTGCGTCAAGCTTGTACGCTACACTCGATCATAGAGGCGATTGGTAGGTAATAATCTAAATACAAGTTCCAATTTTACTTTGTCAACTTAGGTACTATTTTTTCTTAAATCCATATATGTTGCTTAAATCCATACAAATAAATAAAAATTAATGTCTGTATGTAATGTTCCAGTACCCTTTTACTAAATACGTATGTATGTTTACAAGGAACCACATATTATACCAAAATATTTTTTAGAATTTTTTTTTGTCTGATTGTCTGTCTGTTTGCACCTGCTAATTAATGAAACGGCTGGACCTATTTTGTCGGGACTTTCAATTCCAGACAGTTGATGTAATAAGAAAAGGCTTAGGCTACCTTTATTTTAAAATTTTACTTTAGAATTGTACAGAATAAAATAATCAAATAAAAACGCGGACGAAGTGGCGGGCACATCTAGTTTAAGTAATTTTTTTTTAGCTCAGTATAATGACATACAACTCACCTGATGGTAAGTGATGTTGTAGTCAAGGATGGATATATGCTAAGCTAGAAGCAGCTTATTCACCCTAGCCTTGAAAACGCCCAAATTATATTTCGCAGGGAACACTGCTTTAGGAAGTGAATTCCATTCTACAACAGTATGAAGGATGAAAGTAGAGGCGAACCTTTTCGTTTTAGTACGAGGTATATCAACCATGTATGGATGGTACTTATCTGTTCGTCTCGTATTACGATTAAAAAATGGTGCAGATGGAATAAGACCATGGAGTTCCTGACCACACTCACCGAAATGTATCCTATAGAAAACGGATAGTGCTGCCACTCTACGACGATGTTCCAGGCTAAGCAACTTAGAATTAAACAGTTCATCGTCACAGATTAACTTCCGGGCACGCCTATCCACAGAATCTAAGGCTGCCAGCTGATAATTGGCTGAACCTGCCCAAAGGTGGCAACAGTACTCCATACCAGATCGGACTTGAGCTTTATAAAGAGTTAGAAGCTGTCCAGGTGTAAAGTACTGTCGCACCTTAGTAAGGATACCGAGCTTTTTTGCTGCGGTTCTTGCCTTAGATTCTATAAATTGTCAAAAATTAAGTGAAGTAAGAACACAGTAGCAGATAGAACCGATCCCTGAGGAACACCGGCATTGATCGAAAATGGTTCCGACAAACAACCATCGACAACCACTCGGATCGACCGCCCACTCAGAAAATCCGACATCCATAGTTGAGTAAGTAGCTCACACATTTGTATTACGGGTTTGTATTATGATGGCAAAGCAATAAATAGACGACTTATCTAATGCTTTTAAACAAGTCATTCTTTTTTATATATTTATTTATACTTGAGATCTCAGAAACTGCTGTAACAATGTCTCGAAAATTTGGTACCTAGGAGTTTTGGGGGTAAAAACTGATATACATAAGTTATATGTCTAAGGAAACTCCAGTTAAAAAAATTGAATTTAATAGGTCTTGTATAATTACGAATCACATCTATACTATTCTGTCACTCGATGTAAAATAGTACCGACTCCGAATGATAGATGGCATAAATGAAAAAAGAGCTAGTCGCTCAGGTACTATATGTAACGTAAAAGATAACTGTTATAGCTTATTTCTATTTCGAAATCGCCTCTGTGGTCGAGCGAGGTCCCGGATTGGATCACAGTTAGGGCAACTTGTTTTATGAGTTATTTCAGTTTATCCAAAAAATATAACCTTGCTTCAGATTAGTTTCTAGAGAACGGCTAGTCGTGGTGCATATGCACCTCTACCTATTCCTCCACGGATATAGGCGTGAAGATATTTATTAATCTAATTTCGAAACATTAAGTATCAAAAAATATTACCAATTTTAGTTTGTATTTGCTTCTCAACAAACTCTGATGGGTCTCCAATTTTGCCTTCAAATAAAACGATGCCCAAATGATCATCCTTGATGAAGAATAGGAAAGGTCTATCCACCCGCAGCAATACCCCGTCTTCTATGAGTGGTATCACCATAGCCGATGTTGCAGCTGCCGCCACAGTCCCCTCTTCGTCTACTGTTAAGTGTACTTTGTGAAGTATATTATTTACTTGGGCACTCCCACCTTCGTACATACCACTTAAGTTTGCGTTTTTGGTAAATAATGTGGTGATTTTCATCTGAAAAAATGTAAAGTAATTTTTAATCATAAATATCAATCAAAGAAGGTTTGAGTAACAAGGGTATGGATTAGTAAACAAAGAGGCTTCAAGAAGGCTTCAGGTGAAATCGAACAGTTCAATCTAGGATTTCTGTTAACTTTTATAATTGAAAATTATTTTTTAAATATTCAACCAGATTCGCGTTTTACAGCATTATCAGGGCTAAAACTTAAGCTTTTTATAACTTACGTACATTTCCTGAGTGCTCTTACGGTGAAGGAAAATATCGTGAGGAAATCCGGTGTGCTTATTGTGAGGAAACCTGGAGTTGTGCTTGATATGATGCCATTTTTGCCATCTGGCACATCATGGGATCTAATATCATCGGCTAATTGTGGGTGCATGATACAAAGTACCTCTGCTTACCCTTTCGAAGACATGGGCGTGAGAGTATATTAAAGAAATAAAAATAAACTTACACTTCGTAAAGGTTCCACCATGCTCTCACTGTAGTCAATAGAAAACTTGGGCAAAAAGAGTCGAACTTCCGCCGGCTCCATGAGTCTGGTAATCTGTGGTATACTCATGTATGGCAGATCTCTGATGAGGGACACCCAACCGTCAGCTTCATATGGCACCAGCAGAAGCATGGAGTAACGTCCTCCCTGAAAAGTACTATTATTAATATATCATCAACCTGGTGCCATTAAGTGCATAGGTTAAGTGGGTCACTTATAACATGACCCCTGGTAGAGTGCTATAAAGAAACTCGTCCGGGTAGGGATCCACCACCTTACCTATTCCTGCCGCCGTAATAACATTGTCGTGTTCCAGTCAGGAGGGTAGGGTAGCCGGTAGACTTGCGCATTAGGTCTAATAGCTGGATCACAGACAGTGATGCATCTACAACATCTATGGTGTCTATAGGCCACGGTTGTCTCTTACCATCAGGGGACCTATGTGCCTGTTCGCTGTCTTATTCCATAAAAAATCAGTTCTGATTTTGATACGTTACAGCGAGACCTCAACAATTATCTCATAATTGCATTTGTTTTATATTAAAAACTAGCTTTGCCTGCGATTTCGTCCGCGTTATTATTTAATTGTTTTATTTTACACATTCCTAAAAAAAAAAAAAAGTAGCCTAAACCATTCCTTATTAAATCAGCAGTCTTCTAGTGAAATTCCCATCAAAATCAGTTCAGCCGTTTCAGAGATTAGCAGGTACAAACAGATAAATAAAAATTTTAAAAATACTATTTTGGTATAATATGTAGGTACCTTGTAAATAAACATATGCATTTAGTAAAACGCGGTTATTTTAATATTATCTACTGACTCTCCAGTGGTATTTATTTGTATAGATTTAAGGTTGAATATAATATTATGATAAGCTTGAAATGGCCACCAAATCCGCATCACAACTAAAATACCCACCTCATAAGGCAACTCCAAAGCATGTGCCCTTAGATTATCCACAAAGGCGTATTTCAACTCTTCATGTAGTTCCATCATCCCAACTTTCTTGCAGGTACCCTCCACCCGGAAGCAGGCTCCGTGAGTGAATTTAGGGTTAAACGCGTGGCGCCAGGAACCCTTGAAGTAAATGGCGTTGGCGACGATCATATCCAAGGAGGGAATGATGTTCGCTGAAATACAGATAGAAGGTTTAAGATTTCATGATCTATCATGTGAAACATGCCCATAAAAACAGGGTAATGTTTCGGGTAATAAGTAAAACTAGAAATACCTGTTAAAACATTCATAAAATTAAAGTACATATGTCGAACGGGACATAATTTACCGGAACAAATAGTAATTTAAAAAAACGAAAAATAATTCATATTATTCATATAGTCTATTAGTAAATAGACTGCTTCTTATGTGGTAGTTAGTGCACATACATACATAGGTATTCATACCCACACACATATACATATATTACAAATAAATACACTCATAGTACCTACGTAACTTAACACACACACACACCTTGTAGCGTCATTGAGTCATTAATTAAGTTTAAGGCTGGTCATTTTGGACTTATTAATTATTGTGCTAAAGGGTTTTTGAAATAATTTGAAAACTCTTTTCACATACGATGTATATAAAATGAACACTTTGCTATCGAGTATACTTATACTGTCGTTCTACGTTTAAAATTTATAAAAAAAAATAAAAAAGATTATAAATCGTTATTTAAATAATCGCAAAATAACTTATAATTTAAATTGATTATGGTCGAATTTCGATCACAAGGCGACCACTAAACACACGTAAAGTGTAAATAAAAAAAATATCAGAAAACCCGTTGGGTTGTTCGTTTTCTAAATCGATTAAAAATAATAAATAGTTGTTATTTGCTTTTGTTAACATGTTGTAAAATATATTTGAGGTATTTTCGGTGTTTATTTTTAAACTTGTTCTGCAGTGTTTAGCATTTTTGATAACATTTTAAAGGGAAAAATAAACAAACAAGTTGATTAACATTTGCAAACATTATGGTCTATCACTGTTAATTTTGTAAACCTAGATACTTAACAATCAAATTTACCATTTCGAAAAAAAGGTATTTTAATACATTTTGTTAAATATGTTTTTAGAACAAATATATCTTACCCTAAATGTAAATATTACTTTTTTCATTTATTTTAATGTAGTATCATAAAATGCTAATGTTGGGTTTGTACTTAATATTATATGTATTTTAATTATTATTATGTATAAGTAAAAAAATGATAACAGGTTAAATTCCCAAGAGTTTCTTGTATTTGTTGTTGTATTATCAGGATAATAAATAAATAATACTGACGTAAATATTATAAATAAACAAAAGAGTATTATATTTCCTTAAACATTAAATAGGTACTTATTTTTAAATAATTACAAAATCAATGCATAAACAGAATTAAAAAAGTGTTTCTTAAGGTCTTAATTACAACTTATAACGGTCTAACAGCCAGTCCACAGACAGCGGCGCATCTACAACATCTATGGTGTCTATAGGCCAAGGTTGTCTCTTACCATCAGGAGACCCGTGTGCCTGTTCACTGTCTTATCCCATTAAACATAAAACTTCTTTCCCCGTTTTGGTCCGGGTCCTTTGTATAGAATAGACCATCTGCCTCCCTACCAGGCAGCGTAAGAGACGAGCATAGGTTATCAAGGTCATCGCCAATCAAACCACTGGGTAGAATGCTGTGCAGTAACTTGCCCGGGTTGGGATCCACCACCTTACCTATTCCTACCGCAATAATAAAAATGTCATGTTCCAGTCTGGAGGGTAAGGTAGCCGGTAGACTTGCACACCAGGCCCAACACCCCTGCCAGAGGACAGCGATGCATCTACAACATCTATGGCATCTTTAGGCCACGGTTTTCTCTTACTTTTCTCTTAAAAATGTATATATAACGGAAATATTATTCACCTGGCTCCACAATATTAGGAATAAGCCCCTTGGTGCGATCGTTGACCCATCGATTAATAACATCTGATGACATGATTGGTTCGCTAGAATCTATTCTCTGTATTTCCGAGTAGTAAACCTTTCGTAACATCACTTCGTAACTCTTTTTCAAATCGACTTTCTGCGACGGGAACACCGCATTTGCACTTTGTAATACCGATGATGTAGTATTTGCCTGTAAGATGAAATAATTCCAAAATATTATTATTTTTTAACACTGGATTGAACATCAATCAAACGTTTGACAGGTAAGAACAGTTTGTTTGGGAAAATTAAATTGTCGTTTTTAGTATTTTCCTT
>DVZL01007807.1:0-10560 GCA_018236625.1 Lasaia peninsularis
TTGTCGACCAACTGCCTTCCTGCCAGGCGGCTCGTAAAAGGCGAGCTGACCACTGGTGGTAGTGTTCTGTATCAACTCGCCCGGGTAGGCATCCACCGCCTTACCTATTCCTGCCGCCATAATGACATTGTTATGTTCCAGTCCAGAGGGTAGAGTAGCCAGTTGACTTGCACATAAGGTCTAACAACCCGAACACAGGGCAGCGACGCACCTAGAACATCTATGGTTAGACACCATAAATAATAATAATCTTGGTAAAACTCGAATTTATTTAATGCGTAAAGTTAAATTATAGGAAGCAATAAAGTCCTTAATCTGAAAATGTGATTAAAAATATTATTATTTACGAAAGTGGCTTTAGATACCAAATATAACACTTATGGTGTCTATAGGCCACGGTTGTCTCTTACCAACAGGAGACCCGAGTGCCTTTTCGTTGGCTTATCCCATAAAAAACATATATATAATTTCAAACGTGATTATCAAGGGCCTACATAGCCTGGTAACAGACAGACAACATCGAAGTCTTATTAATAAGTTTTCGTTATTACCCTTTGAATACAAAACGCAATTCAAACGACACACATTTTAAGCGCTTTTATCACTTAATCAGTTCTGTCCATTTATGCTAAAACACTGGAAAGCGAACTGCACTCTATTAAAAAAAAACTACCAACATAATCGAAATAAGTTTACTGTTTAAAAATGAGTCAGCGAGGTCAATCTCGACGTAAATGGTGTTACTATGCAGAGGAGGAAGTAAAAGTGGTAGTTTTTATCATCTTTTGACCAATAAAATCACTGCCACACGCAAAACCCGTTTTGATATCGGTTTCCCATAAATGATCACTCACTGTTCGATATACGGGGTTCGGACAATAATTATTGAGTGCTGGGTGCATCTATAATTAGGATCTTCCGGTTTTGGTCCAATTCATAGGATTCTCGTTCATAATAATTGTAATAGATTAGAGATATAGTGGGATTTAAAGTGTCAGTGTTAATATGTAAAAGGGCAAACGTTGTGTTTGTATGTGGAGAAAGCTGGACCAAGTATGTATGGATCGTGACGCTTGGCACTCGATAACGCGAAATAAAAAGCTTAAATTTTTTATTTCATTAAAAAAATAGCATTTTATAATCTCAATTTAAGTAGTAGTATTTCATTAGAAAAATACTTACATATCTTAACGCCAGGTCCCTTGTAAGGTAGGCAGAGAGTATCGTGCCCACTTGGTATGATACTCTCTGTATACATTGTATATATTATATCTTCAACATTCTTACAAACAAGCCGACTGGATGGCCCTTGGATGATATTAATTAGAACAGTTATCACCAACATTGTATAATATTTGCCAGTCAAGACGTTGTCCTCTCGATAAAATCATAAAGTAATTCTATCTCGTTCTTATCTAATTCTTTGGCATCTACTAAAAAATGAAATGTAAAAATAGAAAAACACAATATAAAACCATGTAATATTTCATTATTAAAAATATTTTTTAATAAAAGTAATTTTTTATTTACATACATAATGAAATTTAGAATTGTATCATATGCAAAAATGTAACAAAAAACGACCAAGTGCAAGTTACAACAACATAAAATTCACTTTTATTATATGGGACTTCCCTTGAAATATGAATTTTATTCTGTATTTAGTATTTCTTGTTACATAGCTTTAATCTTAGTTAGTTTATATCTTAATATCAATCTGTAATATGTATCTTAATACAGCCTGGTGACAGACAATCAGATAAATAGACAGTGGATTCTTAGTTATTTTTTATCATTTGGGTACTGAACCCCAAAAATTATAAAATTAGAAAATACACGTATATATCCACATACGAAATTTAACGACACAAATGATTTATTTATGTTGACATGGTGTCGCCCACGTGTAAATGTTTAGCTTTTCCGTTGGAACCTTTAGAGATATTTGGATAAAAGTAGTATTTTCTAAACCTATTTGCGTTTAGCCGACTTCAACGATAAAGAGGTTCTCAATTCGTCTTTATATTACACATTACGCTTCTGGGATATTTCTTGAAGTGCGAGTCGTTCTCGCGCATTAAGGGTATCTACAATTAACCATACCCTATCTATCAACTACAGAAACAGCAAAAAAATGTGTTTAGAATATATATATTACTAATAAATAATAAGTATCAACATTGATCTTAAACGATAAATTTTAATGAATCATCTAGGTGACTCCAATTTACATCAGCCATCTGTCAGAGAAGGTTCTGTCGAAATCAGTTCAGCCGTTCTAGAGATTAGTTTCAACAAACACAAAGACAGATAGTTTCTTAAATGCGTTATTTTGGTATACGTATCATTATGCGTATTCGTAACGTAAAAAACAGACACGTTAATTTATTTGTATATAAATCGCTATATTCTTGTCACTTGCATCTCATAAAATACGTAGTACGGAGGCCCACCATATACGAGTGAATTTCTGTTAAGGCTTTATTAGGAGGTGGCCGATGACAACTTTCGATTCTTGACACAACCATTTAACACTATTAGACCAAAAACAGAAGCTCTGTGTCTCTGGGAAATATTCGAAATGGAATGTCAAAATGACTTTTGTTTTTTTTATTTTGGAGAAACCTCAGAACATATAAGTTTTTAATTCCCAGTCTGATACTGGTCTTACTTGTAATATTAGAATAATCGCTTTTTACTAAATGCATGTGTATGTTTACAAAGTACATATACCAAAACAATAATATTGAGAATTTTGTCTGTCTTTTTGTTCGTAGTCGCTAATCTCCGAAACGGTTGTAACTATCACTGGCAGACAGTTAATGTAACGAGGAACAGCTTAGGCTACTTTAATTTTAGAATTCTATTTTAGAAAGGTATAAAAAATGATTTAAAAAAACGCGATCGAAATCACTGGCACAGCTTTTAATAAATTTCAACTTTCTACCATCACAGCTCGTAAGGTACAGCCTGGTGACAGTCAGCGTCCCTTTTTACCTTTTGGCTACAAAACGAACCCTAATAATAGACATTAAGTATTAGGGTCATAGCCCATAAGTCACAGGACCACTGGCCTTCATAAATCACTTTAACATTTGACTATAACACGCTCTTGCCTATACTCAATTATAACATTTATAACCCGTTGACCTTATCATGATAATCTTTAAACTCGATATAAATGTCGGCAAGCCTGGGAAAACATATCCCGGTGTTAGATTACCCATAGAAACAGATGCGTGTCCAATACTATCTGATGATACACTGCTCTGATCGTGGCTTTCGACTTTTATTCTCGAACTTTCTAATGTTTTCACTCCTATGTTTTCATAAAATGTCTATCTTTGAAGACTACCGTGTGGTACACCCACAGTGTGCTAAAATTTGCAATCAGCAATCGAAACGCGATCGATTGCTATGTGTCAAAAGTATCGACGTTCGTAAGCAATCGTTTGGTTTCACTTGTCACGTAATGGAATTGGGATTTTTTTTACTAATATCACTTACTAGCGACTCGCTGCGACTTTGCGCGGGTACATTAAGTTTGTTATATGAATCACACTATCTATTAAAAAATTGCATCAAAATCCGTTGGATAGTTTTAAGGCTCTAAGCATACATAAGAACTAATAGGGATGGAAAGCGACTTTGTGTTATACTATGTAAGGATTAATGAAACAAATTATGGAAAAAGTTTTTGGGATCGTTCGGCTTTTGCTAGTTATTTAAAGTTATTAAAAACCTAAAGTTATTAAAAACCGGAAGCAGGCCTTTATGGTAAAGGAACTTGGCTCTAAATCTAGAAGCTAGTAGAATATTCTAGAAACTTTGATACCTAGATAATTTCATTATAGTAGGATTAATGACTACCCACTGGGCCTTTAACCAATCAAATTTCTCACAATTATAAAGTCAAGTTCACAGTAACCAATTTAAGTCATTATTTTAAATTGTGCCCTGATAATAAAAATATATTTCTAATAATACACCTTTATCCCAAATAACTTACCTCAGTGGCCTAGTGGTACGCGCTTCGAACTGCCCTTCTAATAGTTCAGGTTCGAATACCGCCACGTGCCAATGGCTTTTTCTAACGTTTTCTGAGTGCTCTTACGGTTTTTATATTTAGGTAAGGTATTATTTAACAGGAACTCCTCAACATATATCCCAAATTTAATATATTTAATGGTGAAAACTTGAGGTCAAAAAAGAGCCTAGGTGGCCTAGTGGTACGCGTTTCGGACTTCCATCCCGGTAGTTTAGGTTCGAATCCTGCCACATACTAATATGTTTTTCTAACTTTAATACATTTTCTGAGTAGTATTTTCATCGTGAGAAAATCCGGGATTTGTGCCCGATAGGACGACGGACTTGCCACCTGTCACAAAATATAATCTCATTGACTAATCGTGGGTGCATATGTAACTTTGTTTACCCTTTCTGGGATATGAAGTTATTTTTATCCTGACGAAACACTTCATTCTTAACACGAACGTCCTATAGGATATTATTTGCTGGCATAAAGGAGGATAATAATCGTATTTCAGTTTAGTATAAAAGCCAACTGGTGAACCTATTAATATAGGAGAATAACATAATGTTGCCATAATGACATTGTCGTGTTCCGGTCCGGAGGGTAGGGTAGCCGGTAGACTTGCACATAAGGTCTAACTAACAGCCAGACCACAGGGCAGCGGCGCATCTACAACATCTATGGTGTCTATAGGCTACGGTTGTCTCTTACCATCAGGAGTCAGGGCCTGTTCGCTTTCTTATACTATTAAAAAACTCAACTAAATACTTACTCGACGACGAAAAAATGACGAATATTTGCTCGTATATAAACTTAAGGCATTATCTGCAAATTACACTCCTTACAAAGAACTGTCCCCAACACATAGTATTGCTAAATCACTCTAGAATCATGGCCAACCTGTCTTTCTGTAAGTGGAGTTGGCTGAATCAAAACAAGTCAATTTTTTGAGACAGAGATAGCAGGCCCTATTACAATGTGATAAATAAAACATGTCTTAGTTAAGAGTGTAATCTCCAGATAGTATTTTTTACCATGGTAATGTTTTAAATTCTCCTGACAAATGTAAAAATGCTTTATGACGTAGAAAGCTGTTTGAAACATGTCATATCTAAATCTAGATTGGTATCACAATGTTATTTTAAAAAGGATCTATATGAGCAAGTCCCTAGATAGATTAAGGTGGCGGTGACGAGTAAATGATTTATTTTTAACATATTTCTAGAAGTTTCTATACTCCTTATCTTCCATATCTATTGTCTATAAAAATACAAAAAATCGCATTTTAAATATGTGAGTAGTATATAATTTTATTTGTGTATAGGTATGACTTTTTACTTGTGCGTTTAATTTTTGAGCAACGCCATTTGTTAATAAAATAAATCACAAAAAATTGCGAGTGACATTTATGAATTAAGTCTGTAATCTTAAAATATGAGAACCTCATAAATACAACTAAGTTCTATTAAAGTTTATAAATTTTGATAGAACTATGTTTCAATACTTGTACGCGAAAGTAGTCGCGGGCAAGTTATATAACTACCCATCCTCCATGTTTACCCATATGCTGTAGTCAAAAAATCCGTCAAGTGCGAATCGGACTCGCGCACGAAGGTACAAACACAACAGAAAAATCAAGTTTGTTGTATCCTTTAAACATCTTTAATATATTTTATTTCAACTCTCTAGCTATAACGGTCCATGAGATTCAACCTGGTGCCTGACAGACGAACAGTCGGCGAAGTCTTAGTAATAAGATTCCGTTTTTTACTTTTTGGATACGGAATCCTAAAAATATGTAATATGATAATACGTACGCCAAAAACTATTGATTTTATGAAAAAAAATATTAATACATAAATTGTAGGAAATTTTCTCTAATTTAATTTTGTACATAGATATTTTTGTCGTAAAATGCGTCGGAAAAGAGATATTTCCAAAAACCGTTTTTAGGCGCCATTTTTTCAATATGGCGGCGCGAGCGGCGGGGGTACGAGGTGGCAAAGTTGAAATTCGAAAAGAGCATACCCAAATTTATAAATAAACCAATTTTCAAAACTCCCGGAAAACTTTCCAGGTAAAACTAACAAATGACTGGACTATAATAAATGGCAGAAGATATTGTAAAATTCGCGTATAGTTTGAGTTCGCATCATCCGGAACCTTAAGAACCCGATATCTCTTCATCATTTACCAAGCAAACATCTTATTACAATACACAATATATATTCAAGATTGTTTATTTAGGACCATATTCCGTAAATAAACATTACTAAAAGATAAATTTATGATATACCAACATTTGATCGCCCTCTTGGTCGAGTGGTTAGCCTACTCGCCTAACGCCGATTCCCGACGGTGACATGCATTAGTGTGATGAACATAGGTGTTTGTACTTCAAGGTCTAAGTGTTTATTAGATTTATTCTAGTCTATTTAAGTATTTCTATGTATTAGTATCGTTGTCTAACACCCATAATACAAGCATGTAATATGCTTACTTTGGGGTTAGATCAATTTGTGTTATTTGTCTAGATATATTTATCGGCTTTGCACGGTAAGTTCATAATCGACGTAATGACAGCAGCGCTACCTACCGGGTCTAATTGTATTTTTCAATGATCCAGGAAACCATCGAAACATCCGTATAAAATTTCAACTCAATCGGTTTAGTCATTTAGAAGTTATGTGAAATAATGACGGAAAGATAATTCTTACAACTCGTTCTCCCATGACCCGTTTTCCCGTAGGAATGAAGCATTTTTCTGTGGTAAAAAGTAGCCTATGTTCATCAGGGATAATGTTGGCTTGTAATGGTAAAATAATTTTTCAAATCAGTCCTGTAGTTTCGGAGATTTTTCGATACAAACAAACAATAAAATCTTTACTCTTTATAATCTAATGAAATTCTCGTGTCACAATGTTCGTTCCCGTACATCTCCGAAACGGCTTGACCGATTCTCATGAAGTTTTGTGACAATATTAATTAGGTCTGAGAATCGGCCAACATCTATTTTTCATACCCCTAAGTGTAGGCGGTACGAAGTTCGCCGGGGCAGCTAGTATTAGTTTACATTTGTAGTATTGTTAAGTAATACCTATACAATAGGCATATTGTTGTGACAGGTTGTAGCATCATAACGTAATTGCTAAAGTAATTACGACAACAGCTAGTAAATAATTAATTAAAAAAAACGAATTCGCGCACTAAGTGTTACGTACCATCTTAAAAAATGGCAATAAAGTATTTGTTTTTAATATTTGTTGTTATAGCGACATTAAAAATCATCTGCAAAAAAATCATTTTTCTAACTCTTACGATTTATGAGGTACAGGTTATTGACAGACAGATAAACTGACAGACGGAGTCTTAGTAATAGCGTCACGTTTTTACATTTAATGTGTGAAACCCTAAAAAGTGCTTTGTTTCCACAAGATCTTAAGAGACACAGAGAGAGATTTATTGGAGTTTTAAAAGTACTATTTAATTTGTGATTGGTCGCACGGTTGTGTCCACACCTTATAACCAATCCATATCAATTGACGTGCCCAATACATAACCCCAATTACGTGTAATAAAATAAATTGTGACGAAATCAGACACGTAAAGCCGTATACACACTATTTTGATTTATTATTACAAAATAAATCATAGCACTAAAACAAAAAATCAGTTCTTTTATTTATTTATAAATTTATTAATTCCAAAAAAATGTTAAGTAAACATAATTAAATACCGTTTCGACGAGTAGAACCAACCTACACATAATAACTTTGTAGATAATGCAATTTTACTTTTAAAAGTGTGAAGAAAAATTTAAAACTTTATCATGTTAAATTTTACCATGTCAGAAAATCGTATCGCAACGAATTGGTATATATCGTCTGACCTTAATAATTACAAAACTATTCTTCGTAGAAACATGAACTTGGTGTTAATATTTAGCGTACACAGTCAGCTCGCTGCTAAGACCTTGAATTTGCATCGGGGCATTTGGATTTCTTTCAATCTTTAACACTAAGAGCGACGCGCTGATATAGATGTTTCACGTTAAAACTAACGACCGTGTGTACCGACATAGCCAAACCCGATTTTTTTAAGCAAAGGTGCTTTTTGTGGCTCATAACTGCCAATGTGGCTTATTCTAAAATTCTGCTCCAATGTTGCTGACACAGGAAATTCACGCCCTTATCCCCGAAGGGTAAAGCAGAGGTGCGTAATTATCCAACCACTATTAGCTGATGATATAAAGACTCAGGTGAGTCCACTACAAAATCAGGTTAAAATTAATATTCAAAGTTAAAAAATCCTGTTTAAAATCTACTATAAAATTACTGAAAGTATAAAATTACAGTGTCTCCTTTAAATTGATATTTTGTTGAGTCTTTACGTAAAGTAGTGTATAAACGCCTTAATGTACAAAGCTAAATGAAGGCCTCCACAAAACAAAAGCTGTAATTACGACTGTTCTCGAGCTTTAAAATAATTTGTCGGTAAAGTTTTCAACACGTAGATATCTCGATTGACCCGATTTTTTCTTAAAAGAGGAGGAGTTCGATTCGACGGCACTTTAATCCAACTTCACAATGTTATCTATTTAAATGGACATTCCTTCCAACTTTACTCAAAATTTAAAAACTCTAATTTTTGATGTATATTATACATACATCTACCCTCAATAGTTTACATTAACGATCGCAAAACCGAAATATTGTTAGTAACTTATGTCTTAGATGATGATGATGTAAAAAGTGAAACCCGGCTATTTTAATAATAATATTTTATTATCCCCACTAATATTATAAATGCTTAAGTAACTCAGTCTGTCTGTCTGCTATAAATAAAATAATAAAAGTATTAGCTTATAAAAGTAGCTTGCGCTTGCTTCCTTACTACATTAGCTGTCTGCCAGTGAAAGTCAAGTAAAAATCGCTCCAGCCGTTTCAGAGATTAGCGGGTACAAAAAACAGGCAGATAAAGAGACGAAAATTCTAAAAAAAGTGTTTTGGCTCGTGTGAGTACCTACTTACCTTGTAGAAATACATATGCATTTAGTAAAACGTGGTTATTTTAAAATTACATACAAACACTCCAACTTTGTTTATTGGTATAGATGTATAGATGAAAGCTTATATTGAAGTTAGTAATTATTTGACAGATAGACAGACAGACAGACAACGAATTCTTTGTAGCGGTCCTTTACCCTTTCAATACGGAAAAGAAGTAAAAATTAACTCATTCTTTGAGTGAAAATATTTAACTAACAAAAATAATTTCAATTAATTTTAACTGAAAGCAATTCGCTTTTAATCTAAGTTTAAACTATTGAAACAGTTACGTCGGCAAATACAAAGTAGTTTTAACTTTTAAAATTAACTTGGAAAACTGTAGTTTGAAGTTTGTAGATACCTTTGAAACTTTGTGTGAGCCTCAGGAACTTTAGTTCTGATAGTCCAGGTTCGAATCTACGCCAATTTAAAAGTAAATTTTCCGACTACCCTACTCTTTAACTTGGAACAACGGAGTGAAAGACTACAGTACCAAATATAGATGGTATCAGTGCGGGTAATATTTGGATGTGAACTAGCTGACGGACAGCTATACTTATTATAACTTTGAAAAGTTCTGGTCAAGCTTCCCTCAGGATAACTGCGACCTAATTAATATAACTATGCATTTTGTATCCCTTTCGGGAATCGAACCACAGCGTCATAGTTTGCAAAGTAGTCGCTAACAACAATCCGAAAGGGGCCCTAAATTTTAAACAAATTTAATAATCATGCTATAACATCCTTCCAAAACTATTTTGAATTAATGAAATGTATGCGGGTTTTAAATAAACAAGGGTTGAAAAATGGGCGAATCCCAGATCATTTTGTTATATAGAGCGTGCTCATGGTAATTGAAATATCATAAAAGAAGGGAGAACGGTCGAATACTTGCTATTTTGAAATATATGTATGTGTTTTGTACAATTTAGTATTCTTTCCATTATTTTAATAAAAAATATAAATTTATTATTTTCATATGCAAATGAAGAAATAAATTTATTTTTTTATTATTATTACTATTATTTTAACTCAAAATGAGTCGACAATATGTTTATCTTTTATTTATGTATATTTTGCTTGCGTGTAATACTTTTATTTTATTATTATTGCTGTGCATGTGACTCGCATCCAAAGAATAAGTAAATAATTCAAGGAAAAGAATGTACGAATTTGCAATAAACTTTCTTATCATACAATAAGTCTTCCTGTAAATAAATTTACAAAAAATATAAAATCTAAATTATATAAAAAAAGATTGTTATAGTATTGCAGAATATGTAGATGATATAAATATATATAATTTACTAGGTGGTATAGTGCTGTGCAGCAACTCGCCCGGGTAGGCATCCACCGCCTTACCTATTCCTGCCGCCGTAATGTCGTGTTCCGGTCCGGAGGATAAGGTAGCCGGTAGACTTGCACATAAGGTCTAACAGCCCGACCACAGAGCAGCGGCGCACCTACAACATCTATGGT
>DVZL01007808.1:0-10559 GCA_018236625.1 Lasaia peninsularis
CGCGCGCGGCCAGCAGCCGGGCGGCGGCGGGCGCGGGCAGCGCGGCGGCCCACAGCAGCGCGGCCTGCTGCGCCGCCGCCGCGCCGCCGTGCGCCCGCGCCACGCGTTCTGCATTCTCCCACTGCCCGCCGCTGCGGTACATCGCCATCGCACTCTTCCACTCCCCTGCACCGGATTAACATTGACGGTGAAACTAAAAAAAAGTTCCTCCACGCCTATTATCCCCGAAGGGGTTGGTAGAGGTGTGCTAGTATATCCAAGACTTGTAAGTCCCGTACGTATACTAGAACACCCACGATTAACCAAAGTACAATGGCCCTGTTGTGAAACGTGGCAAGCCTATTGCCACTTCGAGCACATTCCGATCCCGGGCAATGTAATGCTTACTCAGAATAATCTGAGAAACATTTTCAAGAAATTTTAATTATTTCAATGACAAAAAAAACTGTGCACGTTGTAAATGTACGGAATGTTCTAGGAAACTCGTTGGATTAGATTACTGAGGCGCACCGCTTCGTCGATCGCCAATAAAAATCTGTGTATTGTAATTCGATAACACAATGCAAAAGACTAAAACTTTACATTGAGATTATCTGTTACATAAGAACATACTTAATGAGAGTAATATCTTGAATTTATAAAAACGTTAAACTATGCTGCATAATTTGAATAATTATCATCCCAAATTTTCACTTTAATTTTTCCAATAGCGCCAAAGACGTCACATATAAGGTTTATTTATACAAATAAATAAAACAATTTTATTCTGTCTGTATGCAATATTAAAATAACAGCATTTTACTAAATACATAATATGTCTGTTTACAAGGTAGGTACATATACCAAAATAGTATTTTTTAGAATTTCTATCTGTATATCTGTCTGTCTGTTTGTATCTGCCAATCTTCAAAACGGCTAAACCGATTTTGACGAGACTTTCACTGGCAAATGGTCAATGGAATAAGAAACGGCTTAAACTGCTTTCATTTTAAAAATGTACAACACACGCAGACACAGTTAGTAATATATGAAATACGACCTGCTTGAATATAATAGTTCTCGGCAGCTCTGAGATCTCCAGCGGCGTGCAAGGCTTGCGCGACATGCTTGCGGGTCGCCTCCAGGAGCGAGCTGCGGTGGGCGGCCACGAGACGCAACATCGCGTCATATTGCTTCGCTTCCTAAAATTCATGCGATAAATATACTTTCATAGATATTTCAAATTTCAAAACTTTAGCACCAACCAGCACATTTCAGACTTATAGGTAATGACACCAATTATCAACACTACTAAATAGGTCTTGAGAACTTTATACTTCAAATTTACTATTATAAGGTATGCAAATTTTTTCATTGAATTGAATCAATCAAAAAAATCACCATAATAATCATGAACATGTACTCATGAACACAAGAAATAAATATTCTCATGCCTATTACTAGAGGTGGCAATAACGGCTATTTACCAATGATGAATTATACTGTTGTGCTATTTTTCAATAACAGTTGTCAAAAACAGTTATCCTGTTATTTGAAGTGTTGTTGTTTTCAATAACACGTATAAAATCGTCATCAAAGCGACGACTTTTTTTTTACCTCTCTTACTCATATTTCGACATTATTTCAATTAGAGAAACGTCTAAAATTCGTAGTCCGAGAAGCGACGACCTTTTTTTTACCTCTCCTTTGCTCTTTATTTCGACATTATTTCAATTGACAACAGGTCTAACAACAGTCAACAGCAATAACAGGATAAGTAAGAATTCAATAATTTCGTTATGTGTTGTGCATGGATAACATGTTATTATGACCTGTTATTGTAATAACGACCATCTCTAATAATAAGTATAAAGTACCTATATGTTCAAAGATCCCAGTAGGCACACCTCCGGTTTCTACTTAGGACTGTATGTATGTTGTATTCAAACGACAAGACTTACGATTTCGAAAAAATACGGCAGTCTGTGTTACGGCAAATCACACGGCAAATTATGATCAAACTGCGCGTTCCTGAATTAAAGCAAAATTTAGCACTTTTTAAATACGAACCAAAACAAAAAAAATACCTAGACAGCATAATATGATAAACTTGACATCGATTTTTTGACATTTTACTCAGTTTAAATCTATTTTTTTCTTACTGAATCACGTGAAAACTACAAAGTTAATTATAAACAGAAGTAAAATTTGACAAATAAGGGTACTAATTTAAATCTGAGCAAACTATATTAATGAAAAGCGGCAATCAGCAGACGCTCATCGTAAACAGGCGAAACCGCGGGCGAATCACAATATATAAAACAAAGTTATGAATGTAGGGATCCGTGACACTTGGCACTAGATACCCTTTACCAACCCTGCAAGGGATTTTGCGTGAAGATATCCCTACTTCCCTACTAGTATTAAAAATGCGAAAGTAACTTGGTGTGTCTGTTCATTACGCTTGATGAAACTTGGTACAAAGATAGAGTTGACCTTATGGGAGACCATAGGCTACTTTTTAACCGACTAAATTAAAAAGATGGTATGTTTTTACGTAATATGTATTATGAATCGGAAAAATTTCTACACTTTGCAAGTTATTTGTGTTATTAAAATAATTCACGCGGGCGAAGCCGGAGGCGGAAAGCTAGTGTATTTATAAAAAGGAGCCCTTTTTTTGCATTCCTATATACATGCGAAACTTTCATTAGTACATATGAAGGTACTACGACATATACTTCAAAGTCAAGGACCGGAAATGTTCTAACATGGAGGAGGAGAAAAACATGGCTTCGCTTTCAAATAGAAATGTCTACTGGTTTCTAAACGACATAAACATTAGCTCAGAGAGGTTTTTTCAACGGAAGGAAATAACCAACGTGCAATATACACCAACACAAATGTAATTTTATATAGTTCGACCACCTCGTTGGTCGAGGGGTTAGCGTATAATTTTGCCACCGACTAACCACGAGACTCGGGTTCGATTCCCGACGGGGACAGGCATTTGTGTGATGAGTTAAGGACAGTGTCTCTTAAATGAGTTTACTATTCTAACTTTTATATTGAAATGCGACATTGAGCATGAAATCACTGCTTGTTTTTCTTCCAAACTCATAGTAAGTAGAATTATTCATAATATTAGCTTATAATCGCATTTGTAGTTGAAACGTTTAAAATATTTTTTATGTAAAACATTATAGCCCGAGCGAGCTTTCATTAATCTCCGTGAAGTGTACTCGGCGTAATATTATAAAAACGCTGCAGTTTTACCCCGCTTAGCCTTTTAGGCCAATTTAAATATATGGAATATTATTTTTGCGTTAAGCTTCATTCATGGAATCTTTGTCCTTAAATGTATAGAATGTTTTGTTAATTTTGAGTCCAATTAAAATATTTGAAATATTATTTTTGGATTTTAAACTTCATTCCTAACCTCATACCCCAAATTACTAGAGCACTAGCGGATGATGAGGTCGTTACATACTTACACAGACCAAACTTAAAGTATGTCAATGTTACTTAGATTTGTAATTAAATAGTAAACCACAAAGCATAAGATAGGTTTATTAATGAGATTGATTTCAGTTACCTTTATTATGTTTTGTTTATGTAAATCGCCCTTATGGTCGAGCATAGTCGGTGTTCATCTTGCACGTACGAGGTCATGGGCTCAATTCTTGGTTAGTGCAACTTGTTTCAAGTTGCTCATACATTGGTAGAGTATATTGGAACATATCTGATGAACTTACATAAGAAGCTTAACATTCTAACCTTGGGTCAACGCACCGTTTTCACCGCTGGCGTCAATAGGCGACGCGTATTTCCTATAGGCATTAATATATAATTATTAAGGATTTTAGTTTAAATTAAAACATTTGATTTTAAAAATATTGTTATTAAAATTTATCTATAAATATACATCCACACACATACGTAGAAATAAAAAAATGTATTAAATAAAACATGTTTGTAATATTAAAATTACTGCTTTTTACCAAATGAACATTTACATACATACAGTTCACATACCAAAATAATATAGTTTGCTATTATGTCTGTCTCTGTATGTCTGTCTGTTTGTTTCGGCTGACCTTAAGAACAGCTGGACTGATTTTGACGGGACTTTTATGGGTAAATAACTCATGTAATAAGAAGAAATTAAAATCTTTCATTTAAGTAAAATAAATAAATAACAGTTTTTACAAAAATAAAGTATTTATTGCTTATTGATGGGTTTAATTGAAACAAAATATATATATTTTGCAGGCTCATGATAAAAGTGCATCTTTAATGTGTATTTTCGCACGTAAAACTGTAATTTGTGTAATTTTTAAACAATACGCTATTTGGCAGCCATTATTTCACACGTTATAAAATGGCGCTATCTAAAATTACATTTCATTTTGTAACAACAAACGTTGAGTTATATATAATCGTAATATATTACACAAGTGTATTGCGTATTATACCGACAAAACATTACGATTTGCAATTTCCAAACGATCATTACGCCTCTGTTGTCATCTCTATATTTACGGAGTATAAGTATGTGGCTGAATATTCTATCTGAATATTACACTCCTAAAAACGACCTGTCTCCAATATTTAACACCTATCTCGTTTTAATAGGACCTCACTCTCATATTATGACCGCACACTATTTCAAGATTCAGCCGTCTTTCACCAGGCTGTATCTTCTGAACCGCGATAACTTTTGAAGTTATCACAGATAATATATTTCAGTTGCTGCTTAAACAAAAAATGCTAAAAAATAGAATAAAGTAAACATTGAAGAGGGCTCTAATATAATTTTGTTTGCTAAATTGTATCCCGACGACCAATAGATGTCGTTAGTAATATTTAGATCGCTGTACATGGTTATAATTTAGTTTTATCAATTTAAATAGATGACTGTTAAAAACGAATTGCGCAAGTTGTCTACGAATTATATATTGCTAAAATATTACGGTACCTTTTTTTGCACTAATCAATTTTGCACAAAGTTAACAAGTTAGTTAAGCTGACAATTGTTTTTAAACTTGTTAACTCCTTAAAACTCTCAGAAAGAAAGGTGAGCTAGTTTAGAGTGAGTTAGCAATATTACATATTAGGGACAGGTTTCTGTTAGGAGTCTAATCACCAGATAGTTAAGTCCATTTCTTTAGATAGTGCCGGTACATACATCAGTGGCGAAATGCAGCGGTCCCTTTATCTACACGGCAGCATCATTAGACACGTGTAAGGCAGCGCGTCAAGAGTGACAGTATCTAAGCAAATGGACTTTAACTCCAAGGTAGAGTTACACTTAATCATCGTCATTTAAAAGTTTTCAAAGTACCATATAAAAAGCTTTGATAGAAAAGTAGGTCAAGAGGTGGCGAAAATATCATATCTTTTACTTTTATTTCATTGTAGGTAACCCTATCACGAAGCTCCATGTTTTCCAAGATTGTTTCCAATTGAGATTGTATAAAATAGAGTTAACCCTTCACTGCGTTCACGAGTCTCGTCACGTCGCGGCAAATGTCACTTCTACATAAAGAGCGAATAGTATTTGTATTATCGTCTATTCTTTTGTCGACATAAATACGATAGTCAAAGAGTGTTTGAATGGTAGATTGATGATGCTTTCGATGAATTATTCTAATTCCAATTAAATTGTTTTTTAAAGAAGCTTAGTTATTTGCGTCATATCTCAATATTTTTGTCATAAGTTTTTTTGATAACTAATGTTGTGAAATTCAAGTTCATAGACAATACTTACTTGTTGTAATATTTACCAATATATAATATTTCGCGACCAAATTGTTCGTGTATTAACCAAGGGTGGCGTAAAAAGCAAAATCGACGGGACCTTTATGTATGTATTTAAGTTAGTGTGTACTGTTTTGCGATTTGTAAGTAACTAATTAATTTCACACGATTACACGTTTTATATACATGTAATTATTTCTAACTTTTTATTATCAACGTCATTTTCTTGGACTTATTATGATTTCAGGATATCGTTTAATTGATACCGTAATAATTTTTAATTTAATAGAAATCTAAAATAGTAATAGTGCGTTATGAACCTGAGGCTATATTCTATTACATGACATTGCCTGAGATTCGATTTTTGCCCAACATAGCGACGGACATTCTATCTGACTTAATATCGTTCTCTAATTGTGGGTGTATGGACCTCCAACCGTGGGTGTGTGGCCTAAACAGTTCGAGGATATATGCGAGATATTAATTTTATTTAATATCTAGAGATCTTTTAAAAATTTTAAATGTAGAAACAAATCACGAGCTCTCCGACTAATATAAAAGATGCGACACTATAACCTTATTGCAGCTTAGAACGTGACTCAATTCTAAAATCTTTAAAGGAACTAAATGAATTTGAATGAACGAAGGAACACACCTTTATTAAATTTCCAATAACGGGCAGGATGAAAAATAGTATAGTCGTAAAAATCCACTATAATATTTTTTATGATAATAAAATTAGTTCTATAATAGTACAATATTTTTAAGGTGTTTTGATAAATATGAAAAAAAAGTTATTTATTTAAATTGCACGGCCAAATAGCTCGCATATTATCCGAAGGTGGTGTCAAGAGTCTCTGCAACTGACGTGTATATATGAAGAGAATGATGAATGTGGAGGAAGCCAGGCAGGTATGTAGAGATCGTGACATTTGTTACTCGATACTCTCTGCCTACCCCGCTGGGGACCTGGTGTGTAGATATGTATGTATGTATAAAGATATTTATTACAAACTCTTAATCTAGTTTTTTTTCTATTTATCTTAAGCGATCATAGCGCGATGGTCTTGAAATATTTTTAACAGATTATTAATTAAATAACGCAGGTGAAACTGCAAGGGACACAAAATCAAAAACATTAAAATCACGTCACAAATCAAAAATACAAACACCCGAATTCAGAACCTCCTTTTTAGTTGGTTAAAAAGGTACCTCATTCAAGTATTAGAACTTGGTTTCCCTAGAGTATTTTTACCAGGCCAGTGGCCTTACTTGTTGGAACTACGTGATGGGATTGCGAACACTCGTTGATATGCTGAGTGCGGATCAGTTCTTGTTAGTTCAAGCAGACCCTTAAACTAGTTACGTTTTAGGATTTTTTCTATTTGGTTTAGGAGTTTCGGGAGTTTGCTGACTGTTAAACAATTTTATGTCGAGTTTCCCAATATTAGACTTAAATCAGGCGTTTATTTTCGGATTTTTTAAATGCCAACATTTCAAGCTTCTTTAAAAAACAATTTATCAACGCATCGGACTTTTCATTAATTCTCTTTCGAACCACACAACATACTAATGTGTTTTTCTAATTTAAGTCTATTTAAAAAAACCGCATCAAAATCCGTTGTTTAGTTTTAAAGATTTAAGCATACATAGGGACAGACAAAAAAGTGACTTTGTTTCATAATATGTAATGATTATTGTGTGTTTCTAAGTTAAAAGAAATATTAAACATGATAGCTTCATCTCATAAAAACAAAATGGAAGACGATTAACAACAGAGGCGCTAACATTATTTTCAAAACAATAACAAATTTTACAAAAAAGGAGCGAAGTCATGGTATAAGCTATATTGAATTAAACATGTCATAGGCCGTACCGTAATAATTTCTCTAAATAGCTTCGACCAGAAGAAATTAATTATGGAGATATGATGAGCTGCAAAAACCGGCGGCGGACGTGATCGAGGTGATATTACTTTCATCAATCTTATTGTTAGTTTAGGCCAGTGGTTTCCAAACAGTGTTCTGTGGACCACCAATGGTCCGCAAAATATGGTCTGGGAATGATTTAGTCAGAGGTCACGAAAAAATACAAGATACATACATCTGTTCAATAACACGGTCACTCGAATTAAACTTATATGAAATGATATAGAAGAGCAACTTATTTCAATTAAGAGTATTTAATTAAATTTTGAGTTTATTGTTACTTTTAATGATTGTTGCCTTTTATGATCAGTTTTATTTGTGTTAATTTAATTTTTATATGTCTATAGTATTTTAATTTTTTACTTAAATGTTTACGTTTCATATTGCATCATTTACATGTGACATTTATACTTATATATTTCTTTTTTTTGGATATTGTTAACTAAATCTTAAGTTATGACATACAAAAAATGTATGCCCTGTATACATATTTTGAATAAAAATAAACAAAAGAAAAGTTTAACAATCGTAGTTTTTTTAATATTGCGTTTCTTGATAACAAGGATGGTATAAAAGAAAAGTTTGGGAACCGCTTGGTTAGTCAATATTACTTTTATATTGTTAGCTATCACAACTGCGGACTATATTTTCATATTGGAATGATACGGGTGATATCTCGATTAGAACTAGCTGTTGCACACGGATGCGTCCGCGTATTGAAGTTTTTTTTTATTTATAGGATGAGACAGTGAAGAAGCACTGAGGTCTCCTGACGTTATGAACTGCTTGCTAGGGCGACAGATGGTCTATTCTATACTAGGGACCGGCATCCATACAGGGACTTTTAATTTATACTAGTTTTTATTACATATTCCATCCCCTGGTGGACATAACATAAAAATTCTTTTCTTAGTAAATTTAAATGAGATGGATGTGAGAAATTTTAAGTTTTCCCCCAAATAATTTGGTCTGTGCTTTGCTATATGAGTAAATTATTTTTGCTTTCAAACAAATTTCATATACATAAGAACAAAATTTCATAGCTCATACTTTTCCAAATAACTATGTAGATTTTGACGCCGTCAAAAGTGATACCGGCTTAAAGTGTAACAAAAATAATAAAACGTATTGTATTCCAATATTATATTATAGACACAAAATAAAATTTATTATTTACGTTGAAGAATTAAATTTAACATTTCTTATCCCATCGTAAGTAGGACCGCCTTGTTGTCACGCCACTGAAGAACCACGAGACTCTGGTTTGATTCCCAATTAGGCGATAGGCGTGAACGCTTATCCTCAAACCAGCGAGCGTTCTACATAGTTCATTTATTGAAACTATATATCCTCTGTTTATTTCTGATAATCTGGAACTTAGAAACAGGACCATTATAAAAAACAGCAAAAACTCATTAACAAGAAAAAAAATTTAAAAATAATAAAATCTTACCAAATTTTTTTCAAGTTTTAATAATTAAACAGAAAAAAAATTTGAGAGAAAAATTCAGGAGTGATCACTTGTCTATCGCAGTCGATCGAAAGATTCTTTGTTTTCAAAGCGAATAGTAGTTTTTGTTTCAGTTGCTTTTGCAGTTGTTACACAGTTCGGGACAGTTGTCGTTTGGGTCATTGGGAATTCCATCCATTGCAGTATTTTTAGTCACTAAAAACTATTTGATACGATTTATAGTGAAGAATCTTTTTAAAAAAAGAAATCCTTGGATGCCAAGGGTTACGTTCCGTCGTTCCAAATTTAAAAAAAATGACATTTATGGTAGATAGAAATTCTAATTGTAATTATAGTGCCACCAACTTATCTGTTTAGTTGCCGGGGTCAGTAGTGTCGCGTTTAGTGTTGCTATTTAAGAATGTATAACAAAACAATAGGGAATTTGTAACTGGGCAGTATCTGTATTATATACATATGAGATGTCTTTTCACTGCAGTTAGAAGCCAAAATGCTTTTGTTTTTAATATTTGTCCGTCAGTGTATTTGTACGCGCATCAGGAAAAACTAGTCTATGTAATTTAATGCGGTTTTCGTAGTTGAGTTACTGGTCTAACTTAAAAACTGGCCCATATCAAGTTTTTTTTAATGAAATAGTAATATTTTATTAAAATTATTTTTTAAATACGTTGGTATTTTTTAATGATATTGAAAGGCAAACGAGCAGACGGATTTACTGATGGTAAGAAATACACGTCGCCTAAAGAAACCAAAGGTGGAAATGGTGCGTTGCCAGCCTGAGGCTAGGATGGTAAGCCTCTTGCGTGAGAGAGTTTACCAACCCTCCAAACCAGAACGTAACAATGGTGAGCACTGACGCTATTGTGACAGGAATAGGTATGGTACCAATCTGGGCGAGTTATAGTATATTATGTATAACAAAATAAAAATAACAACTGGTTTATATATTTTTATATTATATAAAAATAATTGTGAACATGATATTGTCTATCTTCAAATAGCTGTACTCCAGAAATTCCAAAAGACGTATTAGAAAAAGACGGGCTTGACGATTCCCACAACTCTCCGTCATCATAATCATCAACTCGAGTAGCTTTCGCTGTCGCTTTGTAACTGAAGAAAAGAAAAAATGGTTCATCTAAATAGCCATCCTTTTTCCTATACTCGTATTCAATTTTTTTATATGGTTACAATGTTTTTTTTCCATTTTGCTGGAGTAATTTTATTCAATGCATTTTCAATGAACTGGGGCATTTCGTCACTGGACTTTCCAATATTATGCTCCGCGATATTTCTTTTCATTGAGCTCCATATCATTTCAATGATTTCAATGGGGTTTAGGTTGCAATGGTACGGAAATCCTATTTTGTGCAACAGTTTTCCAAGTTCATGTTTACCCTGGAAATTAATTTCTTCTCTCA
>DVZL01007809.1:0-10557 GCA_018236625.1 Lasaia peninsularis
CCTATCACATCAGGGCCCTAGTACCTTGGCTAATCGTGGGTGTGTTCTAGTATATCTACTGGACTTACGAATCGTGGTTATACTAGCGCACCTCTGCCTACTTCTTCGGAGATAATAGGCGTGAAGGTACTTTTTTTTTTAAATTGATGTTCTCATTAAATAGTTCCTCTTTTAACAATGTTAATTTAATTTTAATGTAATAATATGTGTACATATCAAAGAGGTTTAGGCTGCGTTACTAATGTTGTCTTTTGTAAAGACCAGCTCGCTACTGTTACAGACCGAAATATAACTGAGGCGAGCACTGATGATATGACAGCAGATGTGTGTATGAAAATCTCGAACCCAAAAATAAAGGGTGTTTTTGTCGGAATGAAACCTGAGTCTCGTGGAAGAAAGAACAAAAAAGCCATGTTAAAAATATAATATTCTTCCAGATGACTCAAATGACCGCTGGTGGGGAGAATCTGCTGTTCCACCAGCTCCAGCAGTTGCAGCGGTCCCACCACAGCGACCTTCCATGTCTTCGAATGTCACTCGTGAAGAACCTTCGGCTTCACCACCTAGACAGCATCTGTCCAATGACAATAATATTGGTAATAACGACATCTATAAGTTGTGTTACATTATTGTTATGGTACTATTTTTTTTTATGGGATAAGACAGCAAACACAGTCTCCTGATGTTAAGAAACAACTGTGGCCTATAGACACCATAGACGTTGTAGATGCGCCTCTGGCCTGTGATTGGGCTGTTAGACCTTATGTGCAAGTCTACCGGCTACCCTACCCTCCGGACCGGAACACGACAATGTCATTAAAACAGCAGGAATAGGTAAGGCGGTGGATCCCTACCGGCCGAGTTGCTGCACAGCTTTCTCCCACCAGTGGTCATGTTGATAGTGACCCAGTTAACCTATACTCGCCTCTAACGAGCTGCCTGGTAGGAAGGCAGTTTTATTCTACATAGAGGACCCGGACCAATCCGGACAAAAAGTCTCCCATTAACAGCTACAACAGAATTAAATTGAAAACATTTTATTACGCATAGGTCTTACAAGCCAAAAATTCAAAATCATTCTAGGCGTTTTAAAGATCAAAAAAAATCTAGAAAAATTTTAAAAAAACGAGCATCAATCCAATCTCGGGCAATCGCAGGCGAGAATCAAACCTGGGACCTCGTGCGTCAAAGTCAGACTTCACTCGACCACAGAGGCGATATAAAAGAATATAAAGCCTCTATTACACGATCAATCTGACTTCATATTCATCAGAATCACACGATTCATCATATTGATGTCAGCTAGCTCTTGATAAAGTCTAGATATCCTCCAGGCAACTTCATCAATCTCCGCAGCTATTATGTCACGGGATAGAAGTTATGTTGGAACTAGATTGATCGTCTAATGTGCACCTTTATGTGATAACTTCCACGCATCCGCAGCTATCCACTGCCATTCATTTTTTACTAGCTGACCCGGCGAACTTCGTACCACCTAACAGTCAATAACTGTCGTGTTACCTTTTACCTGACCTAATTTAGGCTTTGAGGAACATAATACAATGATACAACATAAATATTAATATTTATGTTGTTCGTTGTATATATACAACAACGAACTTAGATATTATCTTCAAAAAAGAGCTTCCTTATTCCCGAAAACGGCACAAGTGTGAGAGATTTTGCAGCTCTTCATGGAAAGCAGAGATCATTCTATGTTGACCACCCACCCACTAGTTTTTTTGCCTCTTCTCTCCTGAAAAAAGAACTGGCTCATAAAACACACTTCGAGAGTTTATCGCTCCAAAACTCTGCATCATACATTTCCCATCCATTCAACGAATAAATCCCAAAAGATTAAGTAGGACCAGGAAAAGTTGGCGGAAAGTTTTCAAACATGGCCTTTTGGTGAAAATCTGTTGAATATTTCGGTTATTGATCTAAGCCGGATAGGAGTTTGGAAGTCTTAGTGTGTTAGATATTTTCGTTCATTAAAGCGATGATTGAAGGTCGTCTGTGATTCATATCTTGGATTATTGCCCGGATTGGTACCACCGCCTTACTTATTTCTGCCACAATAGCGTCAGTGCTCGTCACTGTCGTGTTCTGGTTTGAAGGGTAGGGTCGCTGGTAATATAACTCACGCAAGAGGCTTACCATTCCAGCCACAGGTTGGCCACGCATCATTTCCACCTTTGGTGTCTATAGGCGACGTGTATTTCTTACAATCGGAAAACCCGTTTGCTTGTTTGCCTTCCAATATCATAAAAAAATAATTATAGTTTATTTTTTCCGTCTTGATTAATTATTGGGCATTCTTAACAGAAAGTTAGTAACAGGCATTTAATATTTGTTTTGATTATATTTAATTAAATATTATGAGAATAGCCTTCTCTGTCTTTATAAAATACTTAGTAGATAGGCAGGTAGGAGCGAACAGCAAATATCTTAGGTTATAAAACTTAATATTATTGAGATTATACAAACTCTAGGTACATGATAATGTAGCTAATAACATTAGTCTTAAATAATTTATAAATGTTTTATGTAAATAGCACCGAAATCTTAATATGGATAGCGACATCTCTTGGTAGAGAAGCAACTTAGCAAATTCGTTCTAATGGGTTAAAATACATCATCTGTGAAAAATTCAACTGATAAATGGACACAAGAGTCTTAACAGTGACAGGGTCCCATTTTTATACTTTTGATATGAAACCCTAAACACATTTAATATGATGAATGTTCTCCAACTAGCACGCAACTTTGACTCGACTTTCATTAGTATATAACATACATTTAGTGAAAAGCAGATATTTTAAAATTACAAACAGACACTTCAATTTTATTGTTTGTAGCTGTTCACAGCAGTACATAACAAAGTAGTTTTACAGCTCTCCAGCGATGCTAGTAACTTATCTACGTGCTCAGAAGTTCGTGACGTGTAGTCAGCACCAGAGACTAACTTACCTAGTTAACACGTTTGAACTGTACACTGAACCAACAGGTGCTCGTCAATGCGGGGCTTACTTAAGATATTAATTTACGTGTAGACTATGAATAGTACAGTATATCTATACAAATGAATGAAATTGGAGCGTCTGTATGTAATATTCAAATAACCGCTTTACACCAAAGTACCTGGATGACCGAGTTTTTTTCGGTGTTTTTTTAGTAACTACATCATATTTTTTTAAATATATTTTCTTATAAGTAGAACTACGCAAATTACTTGCTGATGAAATATGAATAGTTTAAAAAAAATAAAAGAAACAATCGGACGAGTTTGAACCCGGGTTTTCTGCGTTTTAAAGCGCCCGATTTCCCGACCGAACTTATACTAACTTCGTAAATGGTAGCGAAATTTAGCTTCAAATTATAATGATATTGTAAGAAGTTTTATTTCAATAAAACACGATTAATAAAATATGAAAACTGAAAATAGAACCTAGCTAGATCCATTTATCGTTCCCCAACCTCCTAAATACAAAATTATAAAACATCGTTGGAGCCGATTCCGAGATCGCTGATGTATACAAATAAATAAAATTGGAGTGTTTGTATGTAATATTAAAATAACCAATTTTTACTAAGTGCATAATAATTATGCACTTAGTAAAAAGCAGTTACTATACGCTTGTAAACATACATATTATGTATATTTACAAGTTACATAATATACTAAAACAATATTTTTTTAGAATTTTTGTTTGTCTGTCTGTCTGTTTATACCCACTGATCTCTGATAGGGCTGGACCGATTTTGACGGGATTTTCACTGCTAGACAGCTAATGTAACAAGGAACGGCTTAAGCTACTTTTAATTTAGAATTTTATTTTAAAAATGTATAAAATAAATTAATTAAATAAAAACGCAGACGAAGTCGTGGGCACAGCTAGTATATACAAGAATTGCTCGTATGTATAATATGAATAATAATATGTATGTTTACAAGGTGCATATATACCAAAACATTATTTTTTAAGAGTTTTTGTCCGTTTGTCTGTCTGTATTTCTGTCTGACTGTCTGTTTGTTTGTACCTGCTAACCTGTGAAACAACTGGACCGAGTTCTCCTCGTATTGCGATTTAAAAATGGTATAGGTGGAATAAGATCATGAAACTCACCAATTTCGCCAAAATGCATTCTATGTCAAACCAATAGTACCGGCACTCCGCCACGATATTCCAAAATATAAAATAAATATCGTCACGTCCATATGGGTGGATATTTTGAAGATATTCCGGAAAGGGCAAGCAGAGGTACATTATACAACCACAACTAGCAGACGATATTAGGTCATGTGACAGTTATCACATCATTGTCGTGTTTCGGTCTGGAGGGTAGGTTAGCTGATAGACTTGCACATAAGGTCTAACAACCGGACCACAGGGCAGCGACACACCTACAACATCTATGATGTCTATAGGCCACGATTTGTCTCTTACCATCAGGATACTCGTGTGCCTGTTCGCTCTCTTATTCCATAAAAAAATGGGACCCCACGATCTTTTTTTCACATTAAGAGCACTCAAAAAATGTACTTAAGTTAGAAAAACTCATTGGTATATTATGGAGTTTGAACCTGGACAACCTAAATGGAAGTCCAAAATGCGTACCACTAGGCCAGCAAGGCTCTTCAGAATTTATCCAACCTACCAAAAACTAAGACCATGAATTAATAACGTGAATCATTTTGTTACAGATAACTTCGATATTATGTATGTCTATGTGATAGCGGCTACAGCAGGTGCAATACTGATTTGTATAGTAGGAGCAGTCGTAAGATGTGTCATACAAAAGAAAAATACCGATCAAGCAAAAGGTCCAGACGTATCCGCCACTACTGATATCCCTAATGGCTTCAATGATAGCATATCAGAAGTAGATAATGATATCAACATAACCAGTTTATCGGGACCCCTAGATGCAGTAGACTCTGGTATTAAGCAAGAAATGCATTTAACTGGTATGGTAACAAATCATAGTCCAAAAATAAACCGATACGTCGGCCGACCAGTTCCAAATACGTATCCACACGTAAGCAGTAACATGTATGGACAGGTTGCTGAGTTTCCAGTCGAAATGCCTCTAAGAACTTTGCCACATGGCACATTAGGTCGTGGAGTTGCGGTGAAGACCTTGCCGAGAATCCAAATGCAAGCTGAAACAGACCCTAACACAAGGAGTTTATATAGATATTCCAATGCACAGTACTACTTCGGGTGACAAGAAAATAGCCAGTGTTCTGACATAACGAGGACTTACTGTTTCTAGTTGAATAGTGTAGTGAGACGAACTTTGTATTGTCCTACTTTTTAATACAGAAACTGTGATATTAATTGAAACTTTCCTATTTTACCGAGTAATGTTCTCGAACTATGAATGCTGAAGGCACTGTGTTTTATCATTCTTTAACTTTTTTTATTATTCTATTCATAAATAATTTAACTTTATATAATGTCTGTTTCTCGTTCTCTGTCTTTGTTAATTTCAAGTCCTTTAAATTAAATTAGACTTTGTAGTAAAACTTCAATTGTTATATTACAATTTCGACTTGGAAAAAGTTGTATAAGGTCTTTCAATTGTCGATTATATTTTCTAACTAGCTGTAATCGCGATTTGGTCCGCGTTTTTATTTAATTATTTTATTTTATACTAAAAGTCGAAAATAAAGGTACCCTAAACTGCTCCTTGTTATATCAGCTGTCTGTCAGTGAAAGTGCGGTCAAAATCGGTCAAGCCGTTTCATAGCACATAGACAAAAATTCTAAATTGTATTATTTTGGTATATGTAAACATATGTATGTTCTTTTACTAAATGTATGCATTTAGTAAAATGATGAGTACGTCACTCCAATTTTATTTATTTGTATAGATATTTTTTTTATATTATAATTAAAAAAACAAAGTAAATTAACTGCCATGCGATAAAAATATAGGTGTTCTTATTGTGTTCTTGTACCTTAATTTTAGTTTTAGTTTAAATATTTTATATTAATTAGCAATGCTTAAAGTTTTTGATATTCTGAACACCAGCAAATATATAAAATAAAACATCAAAAAAAAGGAAAGAATTAATATTGATCATCAGTAGTAAAAAAATAGTCAATCTCTAAAAGCTAAATATGATAGCTACGAGTTTAACATCACTCACTTTATTTTTGAATAATTAATCAAAAATTAATATTATATAAAAATATCCAGAAACATCCGTTATTTTTAAACATTTTTTATAAAATTGATGACACATATTCATAATTTTACGGAAACAATATTGCTCTGTCACTAGAGTTACTTTGATATTATTTATAATGATACAAATAAGAATATGTTTGTTCTTATTTAACTAAATAATATTTTAAAATCACATAGTAATAATAATAAATTATCTTAAAATAACATCTCAGTAGGTTGCAAAACAAGAATATTGAACAAAAAGAAAGGGACGTTCTATGAATAACAAAAATTCTTTGCATAGTTATCCTTTCATTACTCATGAAAGGATAACTATGCAAAGAATTTTAATAACTTTTCATAAATTACCGATTCCGAAAAAGATTTCTTCTCCCTGCATTTATATATAATTTGAAATAAATTATAATATATTGTAATTAGAAATATTTAAGTCTAACTCGATAAATAACTTTGATTATTTAATAGGTTTCGATAAAGATTAGAAAAATTAAAAAAATATTTAAATCCATACACAGTGCCTTCTGAATATCTTGTTGTAAGAAAAACCAAAGCGATATTAAATAAATAAATTTATTGTCATTATTTTATTTTAGTACGTGTCACTTTTTATTTATATTAATTATTATGTGTAGTTGTAGGAAAATGAAAGGAAGGATATTTGTATTTATATTTTGTAGGTTGCATAAATATGTTGCATATTATAGTGGTCAGAAAAAAATTGCCCCAAGATATTTGCTAAATTTCAAAAGTGTTTTTTTATTTCTTAACAAAAAAAATAGACAAAGATAACATTTATATCATTATGGAATAATGATGTTCTTTATAAAAAATATCTTTTAGTTTATTTTTATAACTATTTTTTTTCAATATATTAAATTATTTCATATGATTAATCATGTAAATAATTAATTTTAATCACGTCCTCATTATGCTTCTAATAATTTTGAAGAAATGTATTATGATGAAATTAATAATTTACTGAATAACACTGAAGCTTCTGAACGAACACAATATTGCATTGTGGAATAATAAATTGGCTATTATAATATGCAATGGTTGGTACATGTTGAAATAGAAACGAATTTACGTAGAACTAAATTTCAGCAAAGAGCGACGGGAAATATTTTTATTTAGTCTGAGTAAACTTTCCTAATGTGTTTACATATGTACTGTCATTTGCATTTTGTTAGGTATTTGTTTACGTCTTACCTTTTTACTGAACTAAAAAAAGGCAACTATAATATTTTATAAAAAGTGATAATGCCACGTGGTTTTATTTTTTATTTTACTTTAAAACGAATGATGAAAACATGATTAACAGTAATAACATTAATTAATGTTAATCACATCCTTATTATGCTATGTTAAAAATTCAACTAACAGCGGCGCGGAATAGTTTTATTTATTCTCAGTTAATTTTCCTAATGTCTTATTGGTTCTGTCGTATGAATGCTCTTGTTTTTCTTTATGTTATTACCTTTACTTTTGGTATAAATTAAAGTTAAAAAATAACATTATTATTGTGAAAACCCCCGCCAATAATAGTAGTGTTGTACATAACAGTAGTATAAATATAGTAAGTTGTGTCTTGTTTCATCGAGTTGCACTATATTTACTGTTTTTTACGGGAGTTTACAGAATAATATTTGTATTTTTGTGTGAGAAAATATATTGAATATATTTCATTTATGTTTTTGTACTAGTCGTAGATTACTTTTTGGGTATTACAATTGGATTTGAAGGGTAATTAGTAAACAAACAAACGTAACAGACACATAAACACATACCATATTATAACAATGGCGAACACTGATGTTAGGTGGCAGGAATGGTCACGACATCAGTGATAATAAACCGATAAACCTGCTTATTAAGATGTAGTTCATATTTTTCACAGAAAAATACACACTACACACAAAACCGTGTAAACACTCGCACTCACACACACACATTGTACTAACACCGTGATATTATGTAAAGCTGTAAATGAATTAATAACCTTATGGAATGGCCAACCAGGGTCAAAACCCACGGGAATATCACATTGTGTATACTTTAGTAGGGATGAGATTTATCCCGGATATTCCAGATTTATTTTATTACCTGGAAGTATCTAAAGGTGTTTAATAAATGATTTATTTTGTTTTCAATTTTAATTATGATCAAACTGGGCAAGAGAAAAACCACTTCAAGGCTTTTCAAATTGTCACGTAGTTTTAACGTAACTCCGTAATGAACAGACGAATGAACAAACATTTTTGGTTTAAGTTATCCAATCGCCTCTGAGGTGTAATGGTACGCCTGCCATCTGCTAATACCGTTAACCGCATTTTTCAATTCCAAGGTCGGGCAACTTTTCTTAATTTTTTTAAAATTTTTCAGATTATTTTGAGTAGTATTACATTGCCTGGGAATGGAATGTGCTTAAAGTGGCGATAGGTTTGCCACCTATCACATCATGGGCCTTAGTAACTTAGCTAATCGTGGGTGTTTTAATACATCTACTGGACACATGAGTCGTGGAAATACTAGCATCCCTCTGCCTACCCCTTCGGGGATAATAAGCGTGTAGGTACTTTTTTCTATGCATAAACATAAATTATGATTTTATTTATAATGTTTTAAGATAATGAAAGAAAATTAGGAAAATATCTCATGTAGATAACGTGTTACCCGCGGTATATTTATCAATATTATTAGGCTTTTCCGCGGGAGTCCTTTAAGAACTAATCAGGATACAAAATATTCTATTTCCTTTTTCAGAGTCTAAACTAGTTTTATGTTAAAATTCATTAAAATCGATTCAATCATACACACTTTTGCATTCTTCTCTTCTTATTAGCAAGGCAATTCTAATTTTCGAGTTTCCAAACTATTTTAATATTTTTTGTCAAATCGTAACTTCGTAATGTATTCACGTTGAACACAAGATTATTTTGTCAATTTTAAATTTTTGTTCCTGTTCCATTGCAGCTTTGCTTTTTGATGGGTTAATCTTTTCATCTTATAAATCAGGTGATGGTTTATCTTTTTTATATTATAAATCAGGTGATGGGTTAATCTGTTTATCTTGTAAATCAGGTGATGGATTAATCTGTTTATCTTATAAATCAGGTGATGGATTAATCTTTTTATTTTAAAATCATGTATATTTTACCGTAGCTCTTTGTGAAATCTATTAATTCTTTTAGAATGACTGAATTATCTTAGTTTAAGATAAGTTTACGTGTACACATATACGAGACAGTATTACTGAGGTAGTATGTTTATTCATTAAGTTTTAAGGGGGACCCCTATGAATTTTTATTTCTCACTTACTCCACAGTATTATGCGTATAACTATCTCATTTACTTACTTCATTCTCAAATCCGAACTATAAACCAACAAAATGTAATAAATAGTACTAATATGTAAAATATATCTTGAAGTTTATCGATCATTGGAAGAAACTATAAAACTTAATAAGTTCGATAATATAAAAAACGAGACTTCAAATAAATATTTAAAAAAATCTTGCCTAAATAAATCAACATTTAATTTGTTATTAAATATAATATAGTAAGTATAATAATATTTGCGGTTGTTGAAATAAACTCGTAACAAATTTACAGTGATACTATGTTAATAACAAAAACATACGTTTCTTGTATGGGAGCACCATTTTATATTTTTATTTTATTCTATTTTTTAGTATTTGTTGTTATAACGGCAACAGAAAGACACCACCTGTGAAAATTAAAACTGTCTATCTAACACGGTTCATGAGATACAGCCTGGTGACAGACAGACATCGGAGTCTTAGTAACAAAATAAAAAAAAATTAAATGGTTCCGTACGTATTGTGGCGAGGTGTGCGGAGAGGGGTGAGTGACATCATTGAACGCGTCGCAACGTCGCTTCTTTTGTCAATAACGGGGATCTTTTTTAATTTACCTACCGAATGAAAGCTAGAAAAGTATGAGGTTTAGAAACTTTGGAACAAAAATATATATAAATTGGAATCCAATTACTAAATGATTTACTTAGACAAAACTTACATTGTATATCAAGTTTAATTATTAATCTGCATCAATTTCAACATCATCATAAGCCGTCACAAAAAGTCAGGGTCTTAGACAATTTGAAATTGAGAAAATTCATTAAATAATTTCCTTATAAATATTTTACTTATGCGATTTAACTGAACAAAATTTTACAAAATGCCACCAAAATTTGCTAATTTTCCATTTTTTCTTTCGATTCCGCCATAACCATCCATTGTCCCATCTGCGGGGCTATTGAGTATCTTTTTGACAGTTAAAAGATACGAACTCCGAGCCTGAATTTTCGTATATTCACTGTCAAATGGCATGTTTCGT
>DVZL01007810.1:0-10557 GCA_018236625.1 Lasaia peninsularis
TCCAACAAAAATTCCAAAAAATATTATTTTGGTATATGTACCTTGTAAAAATACTATATTATGCATTTGGTAAAAAGCGGTTATTTTAATATTACACAGAGACACTCCAATTTTATTTATTTCTTTGGATTATTTAAGCTTTAACTAAGGTAAAAAAAATATTTTTGAACAAATTACACAAAATGATTTATCTTTGTTCATAGGATCAAATCGATTAATGTAATTCCCTAATCCATATATTAATTTAACGGGTACAAACAGAGAGACAAAAATTGTAAAAAATAATATTTTGGTATACACCTTGTAAATACATATTATGCATTGAGTAAAAAGCGGTTATTTTATTATTACATACACATACTTCAATTTCATTTATTTGTATAGATTGAGTTTTACAATTATCCTTATAACAGTGAGTGCTCTCAAACATTTTGTATATAATACCGACGTCAAAATGAACAGCACACTAACGCTCGCTAATTAGAAGCAGACGTGACCAATTACTCTGGTTTGGTAAACGATTATTATAAAACGCTTTGTTTTCTCACTATAGGTGCAGCGAAATGGCATGATTGGTATTTTAGAAATTTGTACTATGTTTTTTATTTTGCGGGGGGGTTGAAGCTTATGAATATGAAGCGTTGCAAATTCATAACATCATCATATATACGACTTGTGAGTAAAGTAGATATACTAGAACACACCCACGATTAGCCAAAGTACCATGATGTGATATTATTATATTAGTATTAACTTTTCATGTACCTAAATTTCGAACGAGACACAACCGTAATCGCCTTTTTGCCAGTCATGACACCGCTACAAGCTATGTTCAAAATTCTCTTATTAATAAAACGCATAGAAACGTCAATAAAAAATTTAAACATATTGACATATTCAATAACAGTAGAACAATGTTTAAGCGTAATGGCCACTGACGATGTATGGAATGTAAGTGTTATTTAAAAGAACCTATTACCCTCACTAAGTATTAAGTTTTTAATACTTTACCCTTAGAAGATGTGGGCGAGATTATTTTTATCTAACGACTGGTTAATTTCCTTTATTCTTTACTATAGAAGTCCAACACCAATCCATCTAAATCGATTTCATAATATTCGCAAGGAAAACCCCAATGTAAGCACTACCTTATAACGTCCTATCGCTTGTCGCCAACCGAAAACTATGTTATGTTTTGATAATTTTCAATGTAAACTAACATCAATAATATCGGAAAATATTTCATTTGTGTGCATGATATTGTTTAAATACAGCAAATGAACAAACGCCGCCGCATGCTGCGGGTGGCTAAACCAATGAACAGTATTTGCACAACTTATCTGGCCAATAGCCACGCTTGCACTCACACTAGCGACCAAATAAACAGTGTTAGGGCAACGACTGACTACGACGCATGAATCACTAAAGAATCGACTTAAACTTATAACGACAGTGAACACTACCATGCCAGAGGGAGATAGACTTGAACAAGTCGCACCTTTAGTATGACAGTGACGATTTTTAATTCGGAAAATTTTCAAAAACCATAACAAATTTTAACCAAATTTGTGGTTTATCCTTTAGAGCACACAATTGAAATGTAAGTTTAAACTTATAGCGAAATAGTAAAATTGTCACTAATTAATTCTAAGAGTGCGAAGTGACCTAAGATCCCGATTTAAAGATTACATACAATACCACTACACTAATACACTATAATACTAATACTTTACATAGTAAAATCTCTAAGAAAATAAAGTCTACACCACAGAGCACAGAATTACCGCCGTACGGTAGCGGGGCGGGCGGCGGTACTTTTTTGCTCTGTGGTCTACACATTAAAATAATTAAAAAAGTTCAAGACGAACTAGCGCACGAATCGTACAAAACCTCATGCGATTATTTATATAAACGGATATCATGATTTGTTATATGTATAGAAGCACTTCTTATATATTTATTTTATTCTATTTTAAGAGTTACGTACCCATAGGTTAAAAAACTAAACCCTATTAATTAGACTCGGCTATCTATATATATAATATGTCTATCTGTCACCAGGTTATATCTCATGAATCTTGATAGCTTGTCAATGGAAATTTTCACAGATTATGTATTTCTGTTGCTGAAACGAAAATTGAAAACATTATATTTACGAGAGCTGCCATACAACCGAAGCTGTTGTTTTTTTTTTGCTGTTTTTATAGATAACTAGTGACCCGCCCCGGCTTTGCAGGGGTATACTATACATGTTATATACATAAAAACCTGCCTCTTGAATCACTCTATCTACTAAAAAAACCACATTAAAATCCGTGGCTTGGGTCATAGGGACAGACAAAAAAGTGACTTTGTTTTGTATTATGTAATGATTGTATGCAACCCTTTGTGTCCGCGTCTGTGCCGCACTTTTATTTAATTGTATTATTGCTACCGTCTATAATACTATCAAAATCTATCTCGACAAAAACTTTGTTTTATTAAACTCTGGCTGTGCCCGTGACTTCTTCCACGTTTTATTTTATTGATAATGAATAACAAGATGATAAGTATTTGATATATAGTTAATAAATAAATATAAAATATGTGTTGAAATATTTGCACATTGTGTTAGAATATGTTGGTATAATTAAAAACTCTTGTTTTTGTAAAAACTTTAAAACACACATATTCGGCAAATAAATAATTTTCATTTCATTTCATATTTATTTTATTCATTTCTAAAATAAAAGTAGCCTAAGCCACTCCTTAAAATACCAGCTGCTACCACCGAAAAATATTGTTTTGGTATATGTTCCTTGAAAATATATTTACTATCTTAAAGTAAAGTTTCATCCAAATCCGTTTGCGCGAAGGAGTAACAAACAAACAGACATACAAACTTTGTATTTATAATATTAAGTGGGATTTACAATATGTTTAATCGTCTCCAGTATAATGTTTCCGCTCCTTTCCCCACGAACCCACTAAAATGGCGCGTGCAAACAATCGGGCGTCAAATTGGGAGAGCTGTCGCAAAACAAATGAATTGTATGTAAATGTACCAGTGATTAGTGAACAGCCGGTGATCGAATTATAGCTTAACGAGCTCGCACTGATTGTGGCCGAGTTAATAACTGCGGGCACAACTATTGACGACACGATGCCGTGTCGTGGACGTTACGTGACATTAAAATTGTTTTTTTAAGTTTTTTACTATTTTTCATTATATAGGCATTATCAGTCCGCCCGCGGCTTCGCCCGCGTGAATTATTTTAATAATACAACTTTTAAAGGGCAGACATTTTTCCGACTTATAATACTAATCGCGTAAAAACATACCCTCTTTAATGTAGCCTGTTAAAAGAGTAGCCTATGTCCTTTCTCAAGGTCTGCTCTATCTCTGTACAACATTTTATCGAAATCGGTTCAGTGGTTTAGGCGTGAAAGCGTTACATACAGACAGACAGACAGACAGAGTTAGTTTCGCATTTATAAAAAATGATTTGTTAACTGTAATAAAGTCAAACTCGCTCACGAGGGATTCTGTACTAATAACTTTAAAAAGGTCACGTTTGTTATATGAGACCTATAAATATTTATTTTGTTGTCTTTTGGATAAGACACCATAAAAAGAATTGTAATTATATACAATTAACATCATTAATAGATATAAAAAATATCGAAGAATTAAACATTGTTAAACATACATTGTTAAATGAAACACAGAAGTGATCAACACTGATATTTTTAGTTTAAGCTTCGTTAAAATTATAACCAACGAACTTCACAACAAAATCTTTAATTAAATTAAGTAATAAAGTGCATAATAATTAAATATCGTTACTCAGGGTCTTGAGCGTCCTAAGGATATTGCTGAATGTGCAATAGTCCAGGTAAACCACCCCACTGTAAACGAAAACACACTAATACATTTTCCTATCCTTTCAGTAACATTCTCGTGTTGGTCTGGGTCCCCTGTGTAGAATAGATTAACTGCCTTCCTACCAGGCAGCTCGTAAGAGTATGTTAACTGGGTCACTACCAACACGACCACTGGTGATAAAGTGCTGTGGATGTGGATTCGGATCTGCCACCATACCTATTCGTGCTGCCTTCGCGACATTGTTGTGTTCCGGTGCGGAGGGTAGGGTAGCCGGTAGACTTGCACATAAGGTCTAACAGCCCGACCACGAGATGGCAACGCACCTACAGCATCTATGGTGTGCGTATTCACTCTTATCTCACAAAAAAAACATTATTTATTGAATACTACCTAACCCGGCGAACTTCGCACATAATAGTCAATTAATTTCGTGCTACCTTTTATCTGAACTAATTCAGGCTGCGATGAACATAATACAATATGAAGATTTAAAAGTATTTTATTATGATGTATACAGAAAAAGAATAAAATGAGAGAAAAATAACAAAAAATTTTAAGACATAGACAACAGTTTAGATCATAAATTCAATAACAAAATACAGATAATCGTTTAGATTATAGATAACTACTTTGAATACTTCACTTTTTAACCTTTGTTATTATATTAAATTGTAGACAACATTGAAAAGACTTATAGAATTAAATCTTAGATTGTTTTCGGCAATAGAGTTTGTATTTATTTTTTTACATAAAATATTTTTTCTAAACGCACATGCAAATGTTAATCATTACTTACAGTATTTGACAGGATGGACAACAAACAAATGTTTATTTTTCCATAAATTTTATGTATGCATCGAATTTTCATTGCTTACAATCTATTCTGCTATTCGGGACTAAGATAAATCCAAGGAATCAGAATCCATGAAAATTGGTCCAGCAGATCTCGAGTTATAAGTGTTGTAACAAACCCGTCTTTTTATATTTACAAGTTACTGCCCGCGGCTTCGCCCGCATGTGACTATCATGCAAACAAAATCTAGGCAATTGTAAAATGAAAACGAATCGGTTATAATATTTATATAAAACATACAAATATCCATCCCCTCCTCTAACACCTCCCCTCACCCTTTTTTCAGTAAAAGTAGCCTATGTTCTTCCTCTAGATCAGCTCTACCTTTGTACCAAATTTCATCGAAATCTGATCAGTGGTTTAAGCGTGAAAGACAGACAGATAGACAAAGTTACTTTCGCATTTAAAATATTAGTACGAATGAAACACATTTCTCATAAACATTTATGTCGTTTAAGACCTAATGTAATGATAGAAAAGACTGCTCAGGATTTAGAGCATTCTAAAGATTTTGCTGAATGTGCAATAGTCCACGTAAGCCCTGAGATTATGTCTGCAGAGGGGATTTAGTGGCACACAATAGTATCGGGTGAATTGAAAATTGTTCTTGTATATCGGGCTGAGAATAATGAACATTTTGTCGTACCTCATATTGGTTTTGTATTAATTTCCAATTCAGTATTAGAAGCATTATCAATAACTATCTAAATTTGTCATGTTTGTGCATTTGGTAACATGAATGAGTAAATTAAAACTACTCAAAGGATTTGAATGAAACTTTACGATAAGATAGCTTATACATCAGAGTAATACATAGGCTACTTTTCAACAGACTAATTTAAAAAGAGGGTATATTTTACGCTTTGATAATTAATGCGGGCAATGCTGCGGGCAAAATAGTATGCTTTATTTTCCATCGCTTGCGCTTGGTGAAACTTCCACATATTTTCATTTTAAAAGTTACTTTCTTAATTTTTGGTCATGGAAATTCAGCATTATCGATCATACAAAAGCGAAACCGGTCGGCTATTTAAACGAACCCCGCCATGTACCAATGAGTTTTTTTGTATGTATATGTTGTATGTTGTATCCATTTGTGGCTTCATGAGATTTGTATGTTAAAGACAAGTCATAGACAAACTTCATACATGTTCTATAATCACAGGATCGTAATTGAATATCACCGGAGTGACGAGCAGCAATCAACACATGAAAAGTTCCATAGCATTATCTGTAAAATTATCTCGTTGTAACGGTTGGTAAAATACAACCTGGTGACTGACAGATAGACAGTAAATTCTTAATAATAGAGTGCCGGTGTTACCCTTTTGCTACGATACAAAAAACCCACGGAAACATTCACTTTACAAGTCAAAGACATACTTCATATGTGTTCTATAATCACAGAATCGTAATTGAATATCACCGGAGTGACGAGCAGCAATCAACGCATGATTAATAACGGCATTGTTTGATTATTGCTACGGTTTAGCGCCCCCTTATTAATTAACATGTCCAATTATAAATTAATTGCATATCACCTCTACAATACAGATCGATAAGCTTCGAAGTATCTCGCTGCGATCTCGTAAGAATATTGTTACGTGCTAAGGTTATATTATTGTTCAGTGAAATGCCGCTTCTGTCAATGATTAAATTAAACTTTTAAAATTGTTGAGAGAAATTTAAAACTTAATTGTGTTAAATTTTAACACGATCAAGTTACTTTTTAAAACAGGTTGCCGATTTTTTCTTCACTTTCTTTAGAACTGGAATTTAGATTATCTATAAAGTTACTTTTCAGGGTTCCGTAACCTAAGGATAAAAAAAGCATCCTTTTTAAACAAAAGGAGACTATAGTTTTTATAAATAATGGTACAGAACCATTCAAGCGCGAGTCTAACTCACATTTAGCCATTTTAATATGGGTTGGTTCTAATTTAAAATACTATGTCCAGTTATAACTCAAAAACAGTTAATTACTGATTTTAATATCTTCCACAATTACAGCATATTTGTTAATAAGTATTGATCCGGATCCCCTGTACAGATAGACAATCTGCCTCTCGGTAGATTGTCTATCTGTAGGTTAGGTCAATACCGACAAGATCACTTATAGTAGACTACTGTGCAGCAACGAAGGTAGGGATCCAACTCCTCCTTATCCATACTTGCCGCTATAATGCCATTGTCATGCTCCGGTCTGGAGGGTAGCGTAGTCGGTAAACTTGCTCATACAGTCTAACAGTTTGACCGTAGACAGTAGCATACAACATCTATGATATCTATAGACCAAGGTTGTCTATTACCATCAGGAGAGCCGTGAACTTGTTCCCTGACTCATGCTATAAAAAATCACCAAATACCGACTGTGAAAATTGTATAGCCCTAAATCTATATTTCTACCTGTATATATAGCGACCTTGATAGCAATCAATCCATCTCGTTTTTTTAATTAAATTTTGAAGATTGGAAAGAGACAGCAGCGAGGGACGTGAACAAAGTATTTACAGTACGTGACTGTACTATCATAACGAATTTTCTTTTAAAACTCTTGAGAGAACGATATTACAAACGCTGTATCGTAGGGATGGGCCGCCGAACACCGAAACCGAAATTTATTAACAAATAATACCACTATACTTAATGTGAAATAAGGTGACTTAACTCAATATTTATATTATACTCGATTTTACCATTTCACTATAAAAATATAAACTCATATTGTAATTGTGTACTCAAGAGTCTAATCTACTAAAATTTGGCTAAACACGAAAGAGATTCATTACTATAATTATAATCAAGATGTATTAATTACTGTAATTTTTGAAAGCTTTCTTGCTCATTTATCATTAAATACATTTTTTGAATTCGGTCACTTTAATTCTAAGCATGCACCCACAATTTCAGATAAAGTTATGTTATTAGAAAAACCTTTCAAAAACTAATTGGGCTCAGGACCTCGCGCGTCAAGTCGGTCACCAACTCCACTCGACTATAGTCTAAATTAATTTGTTGTATAATTTAACTGAACTAAGATAAATATTTGTTCATCTTCAACAGTATTTTGTGGAGCAAAAAAACATAATTATAAAACAAAATATATATGTTTGGTAATGTTGCGTCTGTTCCAGGCTATATGATAAGATGAGAACATGAGACAGACAAACAGTACTGTTTCTCTGTCTGTCTGTCTGTCTAATTTTATCTATACAAGGTAGCACATGACAAAATACCATAATATTTGTATCGCAACGATCTTTTTTAATTTTTCAAATAGTGTTTGTCTTAAATCACTCTACCTATTAAAAATGCATCAAAATCTGTTGGGTAGTTTTATAGACCTAACATAGATGGAGACAGACACCGGAAGCGATCTTGTCTTAAGCTATGAAGTATTTTTTTTATTATTTCTCTAAAAGAATATCTTGCACCCAGAAATTTTTCTTCTCTTTTTAAAGATTAACTTACTTTGCTTTTTAAATATGCGTTTTAAATACATACCATCACGCCTAGTCCCTTGTGTATTAGGTAGAGAGTTATATCAAGTGTCACTTGACTCGATTAGTGTCAAAAACTAAAATATATAATATAGTAAACACACACAGTACAACTAACTACCCGAACCGACCAATAGATGTCGTTATTCATATTTAGATTGCGTTAAAAATGACAAAGAGTCTAGTATCTTTTTATATTATAATCACCTTAAAATAAAGAATTACAATTGAGTTCCATGTGTAATAATCTATTGTTTTTTGACGTTTGACGTTGACGTTGCATTTCGCTGATAAAAACGATAGATTTAGTACGAAATCCTTCTTCCGCGAGTGTCATGTGAATTTGGCAGGATTCATTTATTTAAAAATGTATGCACAAAAAAAATACAATAGTGGACTTAATGCTCCAGTTACCTAACTCTCTACCAGTTAACCTAACTCGATTAGAAATATAACACGAAGGGGTGCACAGCATAATTAATTAAGACTAAAATAATCAAAATTTATAAACTTATTTCGATTTTCGGATTGAACATTTGCTAATACGAGTTTATGGGCTCACAAGTACCTTGCGTACGGTTCATGTGAATAATTAATTATTATGAATCTTTCAAAAAAATATTCTAAACTTTGCAAAAAGTATTCTGAATCTTTTAAAAAGTATTATGAATCTTTTAAGTTTTTTTGAATTTTTTTTTTTGTGAATTCATATAACTTGGGCCATCCCTAGCAGATGGTATTAAAGGAAATAAGGGAACGACGTATAGGAAATGCGATTCCTTATTACTAACATACGCCTTCATTTCACAGAAGTAATATACGTTCTCGTAAGCTTTACGTAATAATACGTGTCTACTTGGGACTCTTGTAATAGCAGACGACTGATGTAACTGGATATTGTTTTGATATTAGATTATCGAGATTGATCCTTTATTAACATTGATGATCGTTTTAACATATGGCTGCCAACGAGCTACCAGACAGGAATGCAGATGGTTTATTTTACCCAGAACCAAAAAAAAAAAACATTTATGTTTATTAGATTTCCGCCCGCCGCTTCGCCCGTTTTTAAAAAACAGATTATTTCCAAGTTGTAACACTTATGGCGTAAAATAATAAACTCTTTTTAATGTAGTCGGTAAAAAAGTAGTACATATATCAAAAGCTTTCATTTAACTTGCATTGTATACGTATTTAAGTATGTATGTTCGGGTGGAATCTTAGAACTCAATTTTGAAGTAGTTATCTTCATCCGATTAAGCTGAAATTTTGTATACACGTTTAGTTTGGATGACAATACACGATAAGGTACGTGACATCATTCTAAATTCAATATGGCGAACTAACCAAGATGGCGGAATAGTTGTTTTTAAAGCAATTCTACAATATGGGTATCTAAAGAGAGGGCTCGTTGGGAGCAACTCGAAAAATAATAAAAGCTTTTTCTAAAAAGCTTTTTCTGCCTTTTAACTTATTATTGTTATGTATAAGCTATAAGTAAAGTTTTATCCGAATCCATCCAGGAGTTTTTTTGTTGAAGAGTAAAAAACATCCACACATACATCAATTCATTATAATATTAGTAAGATATCTCAACTACACAAAACTTTAACTAATTATAAACATAAACTTTCCTCTTAGGATTAACATGAACCAAAAATATGTTAGCTCAAGTATAAAAAGCGTATTAAAAAAGTGCTTGTAGTCAATTAATATTCGAATTTTTGATTAAAATATATTTACAAGGTACACATACCAAAATAGAATTTTTAGAATTGTTGTCTGTCTGTCTGTTGTGCCCGCTTATCTTGGAAACGTTGGACCAGTTTTGACGGGACTTTTGCTTTTAGATAGTTAATTTAATAAGGAACTGCTTAAGCTAATTTTATTTCAGAAATTTATAAAATTAAATAATTAAATAAAAACGTCCCAGGCACAGCTACTTTATCTGAATAAAAGAAAGTTGTGTTACTTACATTTTTTATGATTTAAGAACGACTCAACCGATTTGGATAAAATTTGGTGGGCGGTAGCATAGAACTACGATCCCGGTATATCCCGATCCGCAAAATTTGAGTAAATAACATTATGGGTAGGTCTGAGAATCGGCCATAATTTTACTAGGCCTAGGCTAGTACCAACGCCTTACCTATTCCTACCACAATAGCGTCAGTGCTTTTCATTGTCGTATTCTGGTTTGTAGGGTAGGGTAACCGGTAAACTTACTCACGCTAGAGGCTTACCATACCAGCCTCAGATTGGCAACGCACCATTTCCTATATTATAGAACGCATTATTTCCTATATTATAGAAATGGTGCGTTGCCAATCTGAGGCTGG
>DVZL01007811.1:0-10556 GCA_018236625.1 Lasaia peninsularis
ATTGTAGATACGATTTTGTGCAGTATGCGCTGGATTGGTGAAAACTTTAAGAAAACGCGATTAAAAGAAAACTTCTTTATTTATTTCCAGGCTTGTAGATAGAGACAGATAACTTCTTCCCATTGGTTGTTTCTTCTTTTATTATTTTCTATTATTTATATACAAATGCAATGTTACATTATAATATAGTAAATTATAGGATTATAATTGAGGAACAATCAATTTTATCAGCTAAGTTCATATTCTGCAATATTACAGTATATTTTTTTTAGATACCACGGCCGTCCTACACATTCCTGCTGATGCAGCATTAATAAGATGGTAGACTTGATCGCCTAAGAACTCGGTTCACAAGTAATATATTTGATGTTTATATGCGATGCAAATCTGCTTCTACGATGTCTAATAAATGTTCTTTAAATGTTTGTTTCTATCCATATATATTATTTTCATGAACCTGTCCGTGTGTATAAAAGGGAGTTTAAGGAAAAGGTAGATAATATTTGTAAGGTGGCAACAACCCTTTTCCACTAATACGCAATTGTAAACGGACGTTGTTTCTGTGTACGATCTCCATCACTTTTGTAAATGTCTTCCGAGGTAAATAATAACATATTTGTAACACGAATATAATAAACTAACTGCTGCCGCGACTTCGTCCGCGTTTACTATAACATTAATTATGTGGTTTATATTATTGCGCTGGAATCAATATTATGTCAGTGACAATTACACGTTTAAAAACATTGCTAAGTTTCATCAAAATCCGTTTAGTAGATTTAACATAATAGCAACAGCTAGAAACAGTTTGTGTGGCAAACATTGTAGTGATATTACCTACAGTTTTTCGTTTAACTAACAAAATTAGTGAAATTGTTTCATAACTTTCAAGTTATTAAAGTAAAAATATTAGAGAATAATTTTAAACTATCTGTGACCACGATTTCGTCAATGTTTGGGTTTAATTGATTTTTGTTATTCTGTATTACAAGTATCCTAAGTTACTCCTTATTACGCCAGCTATCTGCCGGTGAAAATCAAAATTGATTGAGCCGTTCTAGAGATTAGTCGGACCGAAAAGACGGACAAATAAAAGAATATTTTGTATATTTATAGTCTTTCTTGTAAATAAATGCTTATGGTGAATAGCGATTATTTTAATTCTAAGAACAGACACACCTATTTATTCGTTTATATATTATAGATAAAGTCAGTTTATGATATGAATGTCAAATTTCACCATGTTTGTGTGATGATGAAGTTAACTGTAACTTGTGAACTTTGTATACAATAACTTCATTTATGTCATGAAGAGGCTAATAAGTTAATTTAAAAAGTATTAAGAAAAAAAGTCAAAACTGCTCATGCTTTTTTCACATGTGAAGATTATGCAAGATCTTTGAAAAATGAATTAGTGATCAAAAATAATATCAGTTAGAAAAAAATGTAATTGAAAATATGTAATTTATATTTTATGCTTGGAAGTAAAAACAGAGAGAAAGTTTAAAAAAAATAGAGTTGGAACGAAAATAAGTGGCCAGATTATCTGATACCAAAGATGTGAATGTCGCATTGTCAAATAGAGCTTTATTATGCATAAGAAAGTAAATAAGTACTTCGTCAAATTCTAAAACGCCAAAATTTGTTAAAATGAATAGGAAATTGTGTTGTATACTCGTTATACAAAATCTCCAAACTATAATGTGGTCTGAACTCAAAGCAAAGAAATTAAAATTAACAAAATAATATTTAGACATGTAGAAGTTTTATAAAATGCCAACCGTTAAGAAAATCGTTGGTTAGCGAGTTGTTTATCATTGAAATCTTACCCTCTAACACATAAGTGGTATACTTGAAGGCTTTTCGAGATTGAATGGAAACAATACAAGTTCCTTGGTTCAAGGCCAACCCTTTCAATATTTAATTATGTCTTCCCTATAATATCCTGGAAGCACCTAACCTTTGAACGTCCCAGTTTGAATTAGCGATGTTGACATTGTCAACACGACTGGAATTCACCAAATGTAACCAGTCGGTTTGAATTGAACTGCGAATAGAAATCAATTTCATTACTTTTGACTTAATCAAGGTAAGTGCTTGTTTTGAGTAAAGTTCGCTTTGTGAGATTAGCAATCAGAGAATACTTAGTAATGCATAAGTTTAATTTGAATAACTTTTGCAAAGTTTCGAGCGATTCGTTTATATGCGCGTCCTTGGTATGGCTCGCCATTGTTATTATCCTAACTTCGATAGTTAATGGCTAGCATATCGGACTTCCATTCCGGTAATCCAACTTCAAACCACATCAGATACCAATGAGATTTGTTAACTTAATTACATTATTTTTTAAACGAAGGCATTGCATAATTATTAATATACTAAATTATTATAATTAGTATTATACGCAAGTAAGTCAACACAATGTGACCACCACCAATGCAATAAGATTCACGATATAAACTTGTACAGGTTTCAATCGATACATTCAAAAATTTCATCCGTCCGTAGAAAAGTCTCGTATAAACTAAACTGACGTAACTAAATGTGCTATCTCTGAATATAGTGATAACTTAATACAAGTTTAGTTAGTGTCCAGCAGAATAACCACCCTTGTAATATTATTAATGTTTCAATTCATCTAAGAGAACAATTAGTTTAATGACTTCTGGCTTGTTCTTGTTTCGATTGTTCGACCAAAGGTGGCTTTGTAATACTAGTTAAATCAAAAATTACTACACCAATAAATGTTTGGAGTTTGAGCTATAATCACTTTACAAAGTTTTGTGTGATTCATTTACGTTTTGTGCTTACAATAATTACCAAATTTAGTAAATTTCACAAAATGTTATCATATTTGGTAGCCTCCCCCCCCTCCATGTACTAATGAGTTTTTCTAGTTCATACTTTTCAGTTCGAATCTACCGAAATGGAAGTCCGAAGCTCATACCACTGAGCCACCGAGGCTCTTAATTATATATATTTTATTTTTGTGTGCAAATCGTAAAGTGGTTCACTAAACACACACACACACACACCTACGAAAACTAAGCTCTAATAGTTTCGAAATAAAGTGGCATTGATATGCGAACAGACAGACTTATGATATTACTTCCGTCTTTTGGCGTTTGAATACGGAATTTTAATAAGTGATTGATCTAAGATTAGAAATGTGCTTTCCCGAAAGAAGGCGTGAAACGGTTTAAAAGGAGGCATGTAAGCAATCTTAATATTAGATTCACTTAAGAAGCGACACAATCCTGCAGGGCTAGTATGCGCACTATAGTCTAATAAAGTACACACAAATTCAATATTTACCAAATATCTGGGGTGTACGAATCTCATGTTGAGTTTCAAAACACGTCTCCATGTTTTCTCATTTTTATTAAATATTAAAAAAATCTAGTAGCCAAATTCTTAGGGACAAATTTCTTGGTAGAGCGCTTGAAATAAAAAAATACACCTGATAACATTTTACTTGCATGCGCTGGGGTTATTTTTATCAAAAGAAAACCCAATATCTCGTTATAAATACAACTTCATTTACTTTTTAGGAAATAAAACAATAGTCCAAAGGACAATACTTTCTTATTAAATGAAATACACATTATGAAACCAATTATAAATAATTTGCTGAGAAATATTTTTAAGGTGTATTTAGTAATACCAAGCCGTGCCTATCTAAATATAAGTAGAAGCTCATAGTAACTTATTTTGGACTGAAAATAAATAATTCAAAACGTAGGATTTATAAATATTGTGATGTTGGATATTAACTGAAATCCCCGGGCCTAGCTATCACGGATAGGCATAAAGTAGATAATAAACCTCCACTAATTAGATTTTTTATTTATAAATGTATGATTTATATTAAATTTTAAATTTAATTATTTTTCTATTTCACAATGTGTCTTAATTTTATTTTTATATAATTTGCCTTGCCCGCTTTTTAAAGCATTTCTTTCAGCTACGGAAACTTGCCAAGATTTTCTCTTGATCCCTACAATAATTGGACTCCCTGTATGCAGTTTTTAATGTGGTCTGCTAAATATAAAAAATGTTTCTTCTAATGCCATATTATTCAGCCGCAGTCGTATCTCTTCGGTCGGAATCGTAAAAATTATAAATTACAAAATATAGAAAAAATAAAGATTAAAAATATAGATTACAAAATGTTAGTGAGTTTGCAGTAGTTTTTTTAAGTGATCAGAATTGCTAATAAAAAGTCCCTTGTCCCGAGGACTATAACGGATAAATCAGTTTCGGAATGGTAGGCCTAACGCCGCGGGCGAACTCGTTACTGAGCACGGGCTATCACGTACGGTTAACTTACCTTTTGCCACAAAGGTTTTATAAAGACTAATAAACCTCCAATTATTTCAAACGTGATGGCTTAATAGGAAAACGTTCGCCTAAGGGGCTCCGTTAAATCACTGGGGCTTAGCGTAAAAAGCCTGAGGAGGTATTACGAATAGAGCAGAAAATCTAGGCTTCCAACTAACTTTCGGTTAAATCAGACGGAAGATTACTGGTATATTAGTAGTAGAGAAAAACAGATAAGTGCCGTATTGAAGCTGCCGCAATCTTATTTGTCCTTTTAACCTTCCTTCATGCATCTGACCAATATTTCTTCAAATACCTCTAAGTAAATTGTCCCGCTTTCTATAATGTATACTAGCTGTCCCGGCAAACTTCGTACAACCCAATTAGGAGCATGAATAATAGATATTGACTGCTTCTCAGACCTATCCGATGTGGTTAAAAAAATTATGAAAACGGAACTGAGCTGGATAAAAACTATTCTATATCCGTTTTGTGGTTTTAAGCTACCTTTCAATATTCAGCTAAATCGGTTCAGTCGTTTTTGAGTTATAAATAATGAAACTAACACAACTTTCTTTTATATATAGATTGTATTAATTATTGTGCAGTCAAAAAGTAAGGCACTCTAACATTATATTAAAAACATTTAAAACGTTCTGTGGTGTAACGGTACAGGTGTCGCCTGTTAAGACCATTTGCCACGTAGGGTCCCGGGTTTTTCTTTAATGCTTTTCAGATCTTTCTGAGTAAGCATTACATTACCCGAGATTGGAATGTGCCCGAAGTGGCGATAGGCTTGCCACCTATCACATCCGGGCCCTAGTACCTTGGCTAATCGTGGGTGTGTTCTAGTATATCTAATGGACTTACAAGTCGTCGATATACTAGCACACCTCTGCTTACCCCTTCGGGGATAATAGGTGTGAAGGTATTTTTTGATACATAATATAATAATCGGAAACCTAGATTCCTAACTATTACAGTAACTGCTAAAATATTCCATACAAAAAGTTTTTTAGCAACGTTACTACGTCGGAGGCATGAACGATTGCGGACTGGTAGCTGTGTATATGTATGTGTCCGTCAAAAGATATCACTAATCATTCAGTAGACAGCTTGCTCTAATACCTTTTTTTTAAAAGAAAAATATTACAACATTCAACATTTCTATGGTTTATTTTTACATCGTCTTACCGATGTTTGTTTATATATCATACATTTAATATAATTAGAAAATAGAAGCAATAAGCTCCTTAGTTTCAATTAATGACACTGATGTGTACATTGTCGATTCGATTTTACGATTTATTGTAAAACTAGCTTTTCACTCGCGGCTTCATCCGCGTTCAATATTTTAATAACACAGATAACTTTCAAAGGGCAGAAATATTTTCAACTTATAATACTTATTGCGTAAAAATATACCCTCTTTTATATGTAGTCGGTAAAAGAGTAACTTATGTTCATCCTCAAAGTCAATTTTATTTCTGTACCAAATTTCATCAAAATCGGTTCGGTGGTTTAGGCGTGAAAGCGTAACAGACAGAGAGACTTTCGCATTAATAATATTAGTAGGGATATTTTGTTTACAACAAATAAACTTATGATACATACATATCTTCATGCCAGGTCTTTTGCGCGTTAGGCAGAGAGTAATAAGTGTCAAGTCTCACGATCTCTACATACTCGCCGAAATATAAAATGAAATTGGATGTATTAAAAATTTATTTTGATAATTGCAGATAAATTAAAAATAAATAATGAATTTAAGGTTTTTTTATGTAATAAGACTACACAACACAAATGTGATGAACTAGCACACGGATCCCCTGATGGTAAGAGACAATCAGGCCTGTAGACATCATAGATGTCGCTGGTGCGTCAATAACCTGTGGTCGAGCTGTTAGACATTATGAGCAACGCCTTAGCTAAGTTAGGTTAGGTTAGTATTAGGTATACCTTAGGTGATGAGTGGACTCTCTTTTTTTAATTTCCGATTTATTGACCCAAAAAACATATTCTAACTGACCTACGAGTCAGCACTACGACTTAAGTTTTAGTGCTATGCAGCAGTTTTCTCATATGTCTTACGGAATTTTGCTGACATAACGACAGTGCTCTCCATAGTAGTTTCCCGTATTGGAGAGTAGGGTCCCGTTTTGGAGGGTAGCGCGCTTAATGCACGCTACATACAAAATTAAGACTCTTGACGCAAGTCAGAGATGGTATATCTATAGGCCGTATTTGTCTACTATCATAAAAAGAGCGCTGCGCTTGTCAGCTTGCTCGTACCAACTATACATACATACAAATAAATAAAATTCGAGTATCTGTATGTAATATTAAAATAACCGCTTTTTACTAAATGCACATGCATAATATACAAGTACATGTACCAAAACAAGGTTTTTTTAGAATTTTTGTCTGACCGTTTGTCTGCCTACCTGTCTGTTTGTACCCGCAAATCTCTGAAACGGCTGAATGGATTTTGACGGGATTTTCACTGGCAGTCAGCCGATCTACCTAGTAAGGAACAGCTTGGGCTACATTTATTTTAGAGACGTGTAAAATAAATGAATTAAATAAAAACGCGGAGAAAGTCGGGCGCGGACGCAGCTAGTAAAAAATAATATCTACCATTGTACCAAAACCCATGGTAATTCAAACTTTTATGTGACGCTCGCGGCGAGTCATGAAATATTATTCGAAAAATTGTGAATGTTGCTTGCCACAAGTTCGGAGATATGACAAATTTTCAAGTCTCTTGAGCATAAGCTCATTACTTTGTAAAAACTCAATCTCGGATGTTCGTCTTGCAATAAATTCCCCTGTAACGCCATTTACCTTTTCGCCAATTAGATTAAATTCAATCCACCCCAATTTCCTGGTATATTTATATTTCACTTCATTTGGCACAAGATTATTTATATATTACATCTAATTATCAACGAAATAATCGTCTTTCGTCGCCTTCGAAGGTAAACACCTAACGACAATTAATGACTATTGAACATTAAAAGTGGTCATCATGCGTTGCCAACCTGAGGCCTGGGCCATAATAAAAAAATAATTAAAGAATTAATTTAATTTTTGTTTATTTGTCCTACCTATTTTAGACTTAAATTTATCTTTTAGTTATATGTAAATAAATAAATAAATATTACAGACAAATTACACAAATTGACCTAGCTCCAAAGTAATCAAATTATATGCTTGTGTTATGGGTGTTAGACAACGATACTAATACATAGAAATACTTAAATAGACACTAGCATAAATTTAATAAACATCCAGACCCGGAAATACAAACATCTATGTTCATCACACAAATGCCTGATGATTCCCGACGGGGGTCGGGAATCGAACCCGAGCTTCAAGATATTAATTATGTATAATTAATATTTTTATTAGTAGAAGTAAAGTATAGTACCTTAATACCTATTATCCCAGAAGGGGTAGGCTAGGTAGAGGTATGCTAGTATATCCACGACTCGCGAGTCCAGTAGATGTACTAGAACACACCCACGATTAGCCAAGGTACTAGGGCCCATGATGTGATAGGTGGCAAACCTATCGCTACTTCGGGCACATTCCAATCCCAGGCAATGTAATTCTTACTCAGAATAATCTGAAAAATATTGTGAGAAAAGTTACCCGATCTGGGAATTGATCCCGGGACTGTAATATTTTTTATTTTTAGTCCATAGGTTTGTTGAGTTTTTGATATGACAATTGACCTGTCATTATTATTATATTATGCCTATTAACCATTTTTGAGACCGCTGACCTGATATTATGATACGAAACACTACAATGGTCAGCACTGATATGAGTAACCACCTAATTATTTGCTAAATTTTAAGATGTTGTGCTAATTGGTAAGTCAGTTTATTAAATAAAATTTTAGAGTAGACAAATAGGAACACAACAAAGATTAACATTGACTGGTAGTAGAAATAGAGGGTAATGAAAAATATTTTTTTATAGGAAAGTAAACTAATGTTAATAACTAGTTCATTTCAGCAGGTAATTATCATGTCGATACGCCAATACATAATTACAAGCTTTTATGGAAATATTATATAAAAAAGTACACAATATAATATATAAAAGACAGCTTTCATCATGGTTAAAAGGTATCTCGAGTTTATCGATTAGGTTAAAGCCCAGAAAAGTTGCAGGTGCCAGGTTAAATGGAAAATAAATCCCCAAACAAAGCTTATATTTCTATACGGTGATAGAAAAGTGCTCTGTCTTTACTGGAACTAGACTTTACTCTGTTAATTTTAATCCATACCGAGTTAGCAGATTTCACCTTATTTTTTATATCAAAGAAAACAATCGAAGATCGGAAGATAAGATGGACGTCGTTTTTTCTTACTTTTCAATTTCGAGCAAATGTCAAGTAAAATTATTCGATTTTGATGATATTGCTTACACATAAAGTGAAAAAATGAAGTGTGAATGAAAGTCTTGTGAACCACGACGTTGATGTCATTTTGCGAGCCCCTCTTCTTTTGTAAGATGTTTCCAATAACTTCTGCTTGAACAAAAAAAAATATTTTGTTAACTCTCGCCAGCATAAATCATAGAAGTACTCGTATGGAGTTTGCAAATATTGATTTCAGCAATACACCAGCTATTACTCTAGTAACATTATAAAATTATGGTAGAAGGTGAAAATATTTAAAAAGTGATTTTATTTTGTAATTTGAGTAATTTAATTTTTTATTTACTCCGATTGAATTTGGTCGCAACGTATACAAAGTGGCCTGAAGAGGACCACTTCATCCACGGCTAGTTACGCCACTGAAAGGATAAAAAAGGACCTTCACGCCTATCATCCCCGAAGAGGTAGGCAGAGGTGTGCTAGTACATCCCACTACTCGTGAGTCCAGTATGCTAGAACACCCACGATTAGTCAATTAGCGAGTTTACAAAATTCGGTGATAACTTGATACAAACTAATGAACTTGACTAATGGATGTTGATGTCGAGAAAAAACAAGTAAGCGCCTCATCTGATGGCTAATGACCTTCACTACTTACAGATGTCCCAGGGGTCGTAACTTTCGGAACCTTTAGAATTAAGTAAGCTCCTTTCTTGAAGGTTCTTTACCATAATATTTCGCAAAAATCAACGCAATTTAAACTAATTTATAATATTATACTTAATGAATCCCTATTCTCTTTCAATGTTGTTAAAAAGAGAGAGCATTATACTTTTACTTGGAACCTTCTAGTAAAAGTAGTAAAACTACTCCATAATATAGCACAATATTCATAATATTTAATATTTTTAAATCTTTAAAAAATTATATTGGCATCACGAAAACTAATTATCACTTTAACTGCAATAATAAATAAAAACGCTTTGATTATTCAAAGTACCTGTACCATAAATTGCGTCGGGTACTGCGGGAATTTTATGAGATAATGAAATTTCAACCTGTAATCTCCGTGTAGACGAGCAATTAAACCTTCTGCAAACCAAGTTTGTGGAACGAGATTTACATTTGATCAGACCTATCATTTGACAGACTTCTTACGACACCATGTACATAGAAAAAAATCAATACAAATAAAAAGTATTTTTTTTTAAATATTGATAAAGATTCTGCAAAAAAGGACAAGTTTCATTTTAAGACGTATATTTAAACCAGCCAGTAACAAAATTAAATTAAAAGTTTCTTAAAAAAACATTCCAAAATTATTATTATAGACAATTATTTTTCAAATTTTAATAGACTCTGATTATTCACAGTATCTGTACTATAAATTGTTTCAGATACTGCGGGAGTTTCATGAGATAATGAAATTTCGACCTGTAATCTCCGTGTAGACGAGCAATTAAACCTTCTGCGAACCAAGTTTGCGGAACGAGATTTACGTTTCACAGGTCCACTTGTGACCGCAACCTGTATATGGAAATACTAACGTGTCTGCGTAAATATAATTTATAGATATTGTGCATTCTCTGTCGTCGACGTTTCGTGATAGCATACTCGTAATATATAAACACACATTTTGACTTTTCAACCAATAAATATCTTAATAACAATCCCCCTACTTTAATTAGTCCTAATATTATAAATGCGAAAGTAACTCTGTCGGTTCCGCTTTCACGCCTAAATCACTGAAATTTTATGAAATTTAGTACAGAGATAGAGTTAAGCTTGAGGAAGGACATAGGCTACTTCTAACCGACTAAATCAAAAAAAGGGTATATTTTTGCGC
>DVZL01007812.1:0-10556 GCA_018236625.1 Lasaia peninsularis
GAATATCCTTATAGCCAAAGATCCCGCTATACAACGACCTTCACCGTGCTTTTTAATGAATGAAAGCTATTTTTTATTAAATAAAATATGTCAATAAATATATTACGAATGGGTAGTCTAAAAAATTTCAGTCCAGAATATTATTGACACTATTTTTTAATTTTTCACTGATATAATATTCACCTATAGAATATAAAAACGTTAAGTCGACTATTTATTTCCAATCACAACTCTGAGGATAGGCAGGTTTTTGCAGACAACCCTATACTACCGTGTTCTTAATAAAATTATCTTTATTTTTGTTTCATTCATTAATTTCGTTTATACCTGCCTAACAAAGAGTTGTGACAATGTTTTGTTAACCAAGCCAGTTTAATTAAAAATAATGTCAATAATATTCTGAACTGAAATTTTTTAGACAACCCATTCGCAATATATTTATTGACATATTTTATTTAATAAAAAATGTATTTCATTAATTAACCAGCTCGATTTAGGTCGTTGTATAGCGTGATCCTATACTAATACTCGATAATTTACAGATAAAGAAAATGGTGAGACAGTATGTCGAGGTGAGAGCGTAGAATACTTCGACGATGGAACCCGACCACTCTGGTTTGTGTACCACGGTATGGGCTCTCAGTGGAACGGAATGGGAAAAGCATTGCTGCGTATACCAGTGTTCGCTGCTGCTATTGAACGGTAAATCTTTTTTAAGAGATAAGACAGCGAACAGGCACAAAAGTTTCCGGATGGTAAGAGACGATCGTGGCCTATAGACACCATAAATGTTGTGGGTGCTCATTCTGTTAGACATTATGTGCAAATCCTAGATACCCTACCCTCCGGATCGAAACACGACAATATCATTATAGCGACAGGAATAGGTAAGGCGGTGGATCCCTAACCGAACGAGTAGCTGCATAGCACTCTACTACCAGTGGTCATGTAGGATGTGACCCAGTTAACCTATGCTGGCCTCTTACGAGCTGCCTGGTTGAAAAACAGTCGGTTTATTGTACACAGAGGGCCCCGATCAACATGGGGTAACCAGTATTGAGAGGAGAGTAAAATTACGATAGGAGCTCACTAATCTTGGTCTACCACTGTTTCATTATAGAAATGACAATAAAATAACCGTATGTCACCTTGTTAGACGGTGAATTTTGGTATCATGTTAGCCCTTCTCATTTACTTGTCGGTGTGGACCTACCCTTATTTCGAGCCGTTGTTCCAAAATTAAATATCAATTATGAGTACTCATCTTGTGAATTTGAGAAGCGACACTGGTTGTCTATTTCAAGAATGATTTTCAATTATAACTTTTATTTGAAAAAGTAAATGTGTTTCTCATTTAAAATATGAATAATTGTGTTAAAAAATACACGTCGCCTATAGACGCCAAAGGTGGAAATGGTGCGTTGCCAACCTGAGACTAGGATGGTAAGCCTCTTGCGTGAGCATTTTTTAGTTGTACTTTGTGTTTAGTTGCTACTAAAAGCAACTATTAAAAGGAAACAACAGTTGTACCTATGTCAATATTCGCAAATTATTCTTAATTTTAGGTGTCACAAAGTTTTGATGCCAAGAGGTGTGGATATCATACAAATATTAACATCAGACGATAAAACTGTATTTGACGACATTTTAAACGCTTTCGTTGGAATATCAGCGGTGCAAATTGGGCTCACTGATGTTTTGCGATCGATTGGATTGGTGCCTGATAAAATGATTGGTAAATAATTTTTATTAACTGGTCATACAATACGATTAGTACCTGGGCGAACGAGCTACACTCGGTAGTTATTTTTTGCCAAAATTGCCATCTGACGGTAAATTCACGAAATATATTGTACGCTAATTGCTACCGATGCAGTTGTATAGATATCGTGGTTTGCAATTTCATAAGACCTAGACCTATCTAGATAATTTTTTGCCTCCTAAAGCTCCCAGGATTTAGATTAGCAAAATAGATTAAGAATTTAAAATTCGATTAAAACCTTTTGGATTGTATTTTAAGTCACTAATAAACTCAACTTTATTTTGTAGACTTTCGTAAATATATGAATATTAAGAGAATTTACTTTTAATGCCAAATTGTATTATAATCATTACTAATTTATCTACAACCAATTTAAAACTATCTAGTCCTCTACTGATTCTAATTTTATGAGTACCTACTAACTTTATAATTTATTATCTAAATAATATTTTTTTCCTTTTCTATATTTTTCATTAATTTATTCCAGTTATACTATTTATAATCAATATTATATCGAAATGTTACGTCCTTAGCTTAGATCTTAATTCTTTATTTTCAATGACCAGGTCATAGCTTAGGAGAGCTTGGTTGTGCATACGCTGATGGATGTCTCGAGGCAGAGGAGATGATCTTAGCATCATACGCCCGTGGAAAGGTTTCCTCTGATGTAAAAGTAATCAAGGGCTGCATGGCTGCGGTAGGGATGGGCTATCAACAAATAAAGGACATGAAGCCTCCTGAAATCACAGTGGCGTGTCGGAACGGTCCAGACTCTTGCACGCTCTCAGGCCCATATGACATCATGCAGGATTATATCAACGATTTGAAGGCTAAAGGGATATTTGCTAAGGAAGTTAATACTAATAACTTCGCCTATCATTCCAAATATATTGCAGATATGAGTAAGTTGTAATACCAGTCATTTTTACATTATTATTTTCTAGCTGCCCAGCTCGTCTTTGCACGGTTGGTGTACCCATTTAAAAAATAAAACTTTGGTGGAATTTTCGAGAATATGCGCATTCAGTACATATTACGGGGATCTTTTTTATATTTATAGCCTCTGTGTTATAATGTATAAGCTATCTTCCTGTAAGGTTTAATTTAAATCCGCTTAGCAGTTTCTTCGTAAAAGAATGACACACATCCATACTATATAAGTATATAAACCCTCGCGTTTCTAATATTAGTAAGATTAGTATAACAGGCAAGAGATTCCACCATAGCTACCACGCCGCTACAGATGCGCTCTCAAAATTAGTTTTTCTTTCTTATGCTTATGTTTAAAATATCAGTCATTATGCTCCTGAATATAGTTTTTTTATGGGATGAGACAACGAACAGTCACACGGGTCTCCTAATGAGAGACAAACTTGACCTATAAACACCATAGATGTAAATGCGTTTTTATTGTCTGTGATAGGACTGTTAGAACGTATGTGCAAGTCCTCTACTGCTACTAAGTGCTACTCTACCCTTCGGACCGGAATACGATAATGTCATTATGGCGGCTGGAATAGGTAAGGCGGTGAATCCCTACCTGGGCGAGTTGCTGCACAGTAGTAACCCAATTAACCTATACTCGCCTCTTATTAGCTGCCTGGTAGGAAGGCAGTTGATCTATTCTTACAAAGGGGTATTGGACCAACGCAGGGAAACGAGGGATAAAGTCTAAAGTTTAATTTTTCATTAAAAAATCTGGTTGCTTATACAAAAACACACTTACAGGTGAACCGCATAAAGAACTTCTAAGAGAATTCGTCAAAACACCAAAACTGAGAAGTGAAAAGTGGATATCGACTTCAGTGCCCGAAGATAAATGGGGTGAACCAATAGCTGAATATGCAGATGCGGAATACCTCGACGGCAATATGATGGTAAGAAATGGCTTTATGATCTAGCGTCCAGTAGATCCCGATTTTATTCCCGAGTCGGACAACTTGTTCTTGTGAGATTTTTTCAGTTTGTCTGAAAGATAGGATTTGTGGCCGACGGCCTTATCACCTGACACATCATGGGACTGAATATCGTCGGCTCATCGTGGGTGCATATGTACCTCCGCCTACCTCTTGGGACGTGACTCCACTGCTAAAATATATTAATTCTATAGCCATATTCGTTTGAAACATCTATACAATTAATATATACTTGAGGTGTATGTAAACTTAATATTACTGCTTTTTACTGGATTTAATGTATCATGTACATACACGGTACACAATACAAAGGTACATAAACGGTAGAAAATGATATTTTGGTCATTTAACAAGATAGGATTTTGTTATATGACCAAAATAGCATTTTCTTCTCTCTGTTTCGGTTTATCTCTGTAATAGCTGGACCGATTTTGACGGATATTCACTATCAGATATCTAATATAAGGAGTTACATAGCCATATTATATTAAATAAAATTCAAATGTAGACTGAATTGCGGTCATAGCTGGTTTTTAATATTAATAAAAATAATTATAATATATCAACAGACAGATAGACAATAATTCCAAAATCACTCAAAATGTGTTAACTCAAAATCCATATGACGTATCTGGACCTATTTTTTAAATATTTCAATATACTGAAGTCACTGCAACAGTCTTATCATACATAGTGACTGGTAAGTCGAGTGACATATTGAAAGAGCATGTCCAGTATCTGATCCTGATTCCAAAAATATATATATTGTATGACCTTAAATTTCATGGTGACCTTAAATTCCTTAAACTTGGGTGCACATATCCATAAATAATTACACAATTTCGAGAAAGTTTTGTAAATTCGATGAAATTTAAGGTCATACAATATATATTTTTTTGGGATCAGAATCTGTCTACGTGTCTATGTGGAAGTCTACTGGACACGCTCTTTCAATATGTCGCTCGACTTACAAGTCACCCTGTATGTATAGATTTATGCTGGAAAATTATATTTCAGAACCCGGTGTTATTTGAAGAAGGATTAAAACATGTACCCTGGAACGCCCTTGTAGTGGAGATAGGACCTCATGGTCTCTTACAAGCTATTCTTAAACGTTCGTTATCGAAGAGCTGCAGCAACGTAGCCCTTACAAAACGTGGCCACGAAGATAATGCGTTACATCTATTGAGTGCCATTGGAAAGTTAGTACATACATATCTTTACGCCAGGTCCCCTGCATGGAAGACAGAGAATATCGAGTGTCTCGTGTCGTGAATCCGACATACTTGCCTAACTTCTTCCACATTATTAGTTATTTTATTTTACAATAGATGCCCGGCTTCCCACGATTAGGTCGTAGTTAGCATAATGACAGCAGCCTATTAGATGTACAGGAAACCATCGAAACATCCATATAAAATATCAACCCGATCGGTTTAGCCATTTATAAAAATTCTTTTACCGTTAGAAGCCGACATTATCCCTGATAATCATGGGGTACTTTTTACCGCGGAAAATGTTTCATTCCTACGAGAAAACGGATAGTGAGAGAACGGGTAGTCAGAATTATCTTACCGAGCTTATCTATGGCACATAACTTCTAAATTGCTGAACCGATTGAGTTAAAATTCCAAATTCAAATATCCATATAAATATTTCGATGGTGTCTTGGATGATTTAAAAATATAATTGGACCCGGTAGGTAGCACTGCTGTCGTTATGCAAAGTCGAACTAACCGTGTGAAGCACATGAACTAAATATCCCTACTCTCTAACAAAGTGTAAAACTTATACCTATTCTCATAGGGTTGATACCAGCTGCGGTTTAAAAATAGTAGTTGCATAATAAAATGTGTATTAGGCATATTTAATTATTATTAGAGAATATAATATATGTATTCAATGTTAATCACAACTATACTATATTTTAATTCAAATATATATTCAAATACGCGCGATCTCGACCAAGCATACGTAGCACTCCTATCGGGGTAAAAACTGGTTAGTTCAATTTGTGTAATTTATCCCGGGGTAGTTATTTTATTATGTAGGTATTTATAGACCCTATACATGTGACTGTTGCATTGCTATGGTTGGAAGCTTAAACTACGTGCTCAAGTCTACCGGCTAACCTACTCTATCCGAACTAGGATAATGGCGGGCACTGACGCTAAGGTGCAGTGGTAGTAGCAATCAGGAAGAGCTTATACACTCTACAGCCTTGTTATTGTTTGCACAAGTAAAATATGCCAGATGCCAAACAAACCTATAATACAAACGGGATCCAATATTACTTAGGAAAGACTTCAGCGATTTCATCTTTTTGTTAAAGTTTTCCAATACTTTGTAAAAAGAATTTACAAAATGAAAATTGCTCACATAATTGAATAAATATACTTAAACATCTACATCTGTCCATTGAAAATATTGTAAATGTCAAATTTTGTGTCCATGTTAATTTTAAGTAGGGGAACTCAGGGCATCGCCCATAATCCTGCTAAAATTATAAACGCAAAAGTTTGTAAGTATGAATGGATGCATTCATGGATATTTATAACTCTTTTACGAAAGTACTAATAGACGGATTTAGATGAAACTTTACAGTAAGATAGCTCATAGATGAGAATAACATATATGCTACATTTTGACCAACTAAATTAAAAAGAGAATTTTCGTAATAAGTATTATGAGCCGAAAAACTAGTAATATATTTTTTGCGATATTAAAAATACATTGTCTAAAGAAAAATCCTACTATTATAAATAAAAAAATCGTCATACCCATATTTCCAAAGGTGTCGACAGAGTTACATGCGGATCCCAAATTATGTTACAGATATAAATGCAATCTAAGGCAAAGTTACGTTTTTCATATAAACTGAAAAAAACTCAGAACAGTTGCCCTACCAGGGAATCGTGCATCAAAGTCAAAAAGTGACTACGCTTGACCAGAGAGATGATTATTATTATAAATGCAAAGATTACGCTTGACTAATTTTAGTGTATTTTAGCGTGAAGATAGATGAAGCCTTGGAGAATGTAGGCTACTATTTATCCCGATATAACAGTGGGTTTCTGCGGGAGAATTAATAATATTAATAAGATATTTAAGATAATATATTAACGTGTACGCCTAACACCACCGACCTCGCGGTTGGTTTCCCGCTCTGGTTCGATTCCCGACAGGGACAGGCATTTATGTGATGAATATAGATTTCTGAATTTCCGGGTCTGGATGTTAATTAAATGTATATATGTATCTATTTAAGTATTTAATAGGTTGGGGAAAAAGTTTCTGAAATGTTTTTATGGTGTATTTACATTTAACTAAAGTATGTATGTACCATTTTGTTCGATAACTTTTTGCCATCTTGTAGGTAGGGCCATGATCCCATTGCTATAGAAATTGTGGGGTTTCTGGTCAAAATACCGCGACAAGTGGTTTTGGCAATCCTCTCGTTATGATAACCTGACACTGCCTAGAGAATTCTGAAGAGAACGAAACAAGTAGAAATCTGGAGGTGCAAGGTCAGGACTATACGGCGGATGCATTAACACCTCCCAGCCAAACTACCTAAACTTTTGCTGAGTGGCTAAAGGTGTGAGGTCTAGCGTTATGAAAAACCACACCCCTCCTGTTGATTAATTCCGGTCGCTTTCTCTCAACTTCTTGCTTTAATCTCATCACTTGTTCGCAGTAGAGTTCAGAATCGATGGTCCTGCCTGGTGGTAACAGCTCATAATGAATAATGACCTTCCAACCGGCCTTTGACCATATCCTTTTTCGGACGTTCTTGTCGTACGTGATCCACTTTTCATTTCCAGTTATAAGCCTTTTCAAAAATAGTTCGGTTTCATTACGTCGTAATAAAGAATCACAGATGAGTACACGATTCATTAGGTTTCTTTCAGTTTGCTTGTGGGGTACCCAAATATCGAGCTTTTTTGTGTACCCAGTTTTTTTTCAAATGCGCCAAAACTGTTTTGTGGTCAATTTCCAGTTTTTCAGCTACGTCATAACTACTAATATGCCGATGTTGCTCCACTTTTTCAAAAATGGCATCAATTTTATCCGTAATAGGGCAACCAGAGAGACGTGCATCTTTGACATCAAAATTTTCGGATTGAAAACGCTTAAACCAAATTAGTGCTACTGTCACAGACACCGCACTAGGTCCATAAACATCGCAATTTTTTTTGCAGCTTGCATTAAATTTTTACTCTTTTTGTAGTAAAATTTTTAAATTTATCGAATTTCTTCGTTAGATTCACTCATTTTGAGAGTACAAAATACGAATGAAAAACACAACATTTTCCTAATTTGAATTTGAGATTATTTTCTTTAAAATTTAAACTCTTTAATGATACCAAAACCAGCCAGATACAAATAGTATTGCCAAAGTGATTTTATTAAAAGCTCATACATATTATAATGCGAAAAGACTTTTTCCCCAACCTAATATCAGAATTTTTTATCTGTCTGTCTGCATCCCGACTTGTCACGCTTTAACTACTAAACCGATCGTAGCCTATGTTACGAGATGGGTTATAGATTACTTTTTAATCCATTCCCATAAGAGGTTCCCCTAGGAAGGGGATACATTTAAAATGTAAACTTGGCTATATTTTTCCCAAGTCATAAGTTTTGTCAGGAACTACAATTCTTGCAGAAATATTAACTTGCACGTGGTTTTGTACCTGACATAGGTTATAGTGACTTGGCTATATTTTTTACAAGTCATAAGTTTTGTCAGGAACTACAACTCTTACAGAAATATTAACTTGCACGTGGTTTTGTACCTGACATAGGTTATATTGCGATAACTTAGTATTTCAACACATGGCTATGGCCCACGTGGACGCTTAGAATTAAAGTGACGTAACTCAAAATGTATGTAATACTCGTTTTTATCATCTATAGAATAGTATATACAAATGGATTTCCCTTCGTTAGTCTCGCTAAATCTCGAGAACGGCTTAACCGATTTGGTTAATTTTGATCTTGAAATTTTCGTGGAAGTCCAGAAAAGATTTAAACAATGAGAAAATATAACAAAATTGCAAGGAAAATACTAAAAACCACAATTAAATTTTCCCAAACAAACTGTTCTTACCTGTCAAACGTTTGATTGATGTTCATGTATCCAGTGAAACGAAGTTCATCGGGTCAGCTAGTAAATATATAAAGACTACATCCATACAACAAACGATTTTTTGCCATTTTTATAGATAATAGTGATAGCTAGAATGTTGCAATTTTCATAGATGAGTAATTTCTGTTGCTACTATAACAACAATATTAAACGTAGAATAAAATAAATACATAATATGTAAAGAGTGCTCCCATACAAAATACGCGATTTTTTGCCGTTTTCACGGGACCCATCGTGTGCGACTCCAACTCGTATTTAACGGATTATAGAATAAAAATACTTAATAAAAATAAAAAAAAACGAAACTACATAAATATATATAGACATCTAACTCTCGTTGGTCGGGGGGGGTAGCGGATACGGCTATCGCTACCGACTAACCACGAGGCTCGGGTTCGATTCCCGACGGAGACAGGTACTGATTCACATACATATATTACCGCGTCTATTTCAATATTCCTATGTATGTTGACGAACACCCATAATACAAGCATATAATTACTTTGGGATTTGAAATATAATTTTTTATTATTATCACCAAGTACCATTTTAATTTTTACCATACACATTTTTATTAACTGTCAATGTCAAACGGTACGAAATTCACCGGGTTAGTTACTTTTAAATAAAAAATACTTATCTTATTATATTCCGTAGCTAAGCCCAGAGTTTTGAAGTTATCGAGTCCGAATAGTTATTTAGTTTCTACAAATTGTTATCCCCATTTTAAAACTTCATTATAGGGGTGATAACCCTTTGGGGGTTGTAACTTGGTTGGCTTTTGGGGGTTTCATAACTTTGGCAAAAAAATGCAGGTCAATTTTTAAAATCAATTTTTGGCACTTATTAAAGAGCATACAAAAAATATATTCAATTATTAAGTTAAACTGAGAATCTCTTTTTACGAAATCAGCTGAATATTGGACGTGAAGCTTCAAACACTTCTAAAGCGAAAGAAACTTCTGTCTAAAGAAGCCTCGTACGATTGTATGTGCCGAAAAACGTAGGAAACTTTTCTAATTAACTTCGGCAAAGTTTTTTCGTTAACGATTAGACCGAGTGGCTTTTGTTGTAGTTTTGATACTCTAATTCTAACACATTTTTTTACGCTATTGGAAAACACGGCAATGGCGAGCACTAACGCTATTGTGGCAGGAATAGGTAGGTAGGTAAGGCGAGTCGTTGCAAGGCTCTACCACTTAGTCAATGTCAAGCTGTTGGTGACAACAGATTTTGTGCTGGCCTCTTACGAGCTGCTTTCCACCCGAAGGCAGTTGGCCTATTCTATAACGAACCCGGACTAACACGGGGGTAACAAACACGATTGTAAGTTGTGTGCATATATAAATAAACATAGTCACGCCCGCGTCCCCAAAGGTGTAGGCAGAGGTACATATTTATGCAACGACGATTAGCCGACGATAATATGACGTCCCATGACGTGACCGGCAGAAATCCAATCTCAACAAACTTTACATTTTTAAATGAACCCAAAATAGAATAAGTAACTGTAGCCAGGAATCCACTCCACAATCGCACGCAGAAGCGATTGAGAGATCGGGGACGCGTGAATAGGGTTGGTTATAAAGAAGTAGTGTGTGTGTGTGTGTCATTTCGATTTAAGACATATTACTATAAAGTTTCGTGAAAATCGCACGAATGCAACTCACGCACACACACACACACACACACACACACACACACACACACACACGCACGCACGCAC
>DVZL01007813.1:0-10555 GCA_018236625.1 Lasaia peninsularis
CAAACATCTATGTTCATCACACAAATGTCTGTCCCCGTCGGGAATCGAACCCGAGCCTCGCGGCTAGTCGATGCGGTAAGGCGTGTACGCGAGCCACTCGGCCAAAGAGGCGAGGCGAAATTTTAATACTTAATTAAATACTAATTTTCTTATTATTTATAAATATTAATGTACACCCGACTTATTTTAACCCTGCATACTATAAACTATATACATTTTCCCTGTGTTGGTCCGAGTAGAGATCATCTGCCTTTCTACTAGGCAACTCGTAAGAGGCAAGCATAGGTTTAATCAAGGTCATTGTCAACAAGACCACTGGTGGTAGAGTGCTGTGCAGCAACTCGCCCGTGTAGGTATCCACCATCTTACCTATTCCTACCGTCATAATGACATTGTCGTATTCCGGTCCGGAGAGTAGGGTAGCCGGTAGACTTGCACATAAGTTCTAACAGCCCGACCACATGGCAGCGGCGCACCTACAACATCTGTGGTGTTGTTACAACGTATGTTGGGCTATACATTTATCACGTATATTTGATGACGCGACATGATTAGGTGAAAATGACATAAGAATAAAAAATAGTTTTGTTTCCAGGTGTCACTTCTGAAGGAGAAGGTTCGGGAACAAGAGGAGATGTCCCAGCAATTGGGCGAGCAGGTCGCAGCGCTGCGGGTGCAGCTGGAGGCAGACCGCGCTCAGCTGGCTGAGGTTATAGGACAGCTGGCTGCCGAGAGGCTGTAAGTTAATTCGTTTTTAATTCATCTAGGCATTTGTATTAATCGATTATATAACTAATAATAACCCTGGACAAATTATATGTTTGTCCTAGAAATATTTAAATATCGTACGTAATACGTAAAAGTCGGGAATCGAATCCGAGCCTCGCGTTTGGTCGGTGGCGTTAGACGTGTACGCCAACCCCTCGACCAACGAGGCGATATCATATCATGTCATAGGTAGATTAGCCGATCTACGATTAGCCCAACATAGGCAAGGCCGCCACCATGTCGGGCACCAATCCAGTTTCAGGCAATGCTATGTTTTTCAGATATACTATATAAAAAAACGAAAGAAAAAATATCTCCACCTGGGACTTCGAGCGTCAGAACCGGACACCGACTCCTCCCTCGACCACTGAAGCGATGACGGGCTTCTTGACCTTTTATTTGATTTTTTGTATATTTTTTTAAATCAGCTCTAAAATGGTTATTAGTAATACTATTTTATTCTACACCTAATATTACAATATTATTACCTTACACAATCAAACTTAAAACGATAACAAGTATTCGTACAAGGTATTTATTTATTTGATCATCATTTTATATCTTTACCACTACAGGCATAATTGTCCTTATTCGATAAGGCCCCTTATTGAATAAAAATTAATAATAATCCGATGTACTGTACGTAACGTGTAACGTGTCCAGCGGTCGGTCGCGCTGTGAGCGCGAGTGTGCCGCGCTGTCGGCGGGCGTGGCGGCGGCGGGCCGCGAGCGCGCTGCTCTGGCCGCGCTGCTCGCCGACCTCAGGCTACAGCTTGCCGCTCTGCGGGACGAACTACACACCACCAAGGAACAACTCGCTCTCTGGCCAAGGTCACTCACCAGGTTAGATGAACCACAACTCACACCATCGTACGGCTACTAAAATGTTATTGCAGTTGAGTTAAGATGATGGCCACATACTCGGTTTCTATTGTCAACAATGAATATAAGTAAGAATAAATTTCGTAGTTTCACTGCTAGTATCGAATATTTACAAATAATTATTATTATATAATAGGAATAGTTACAAATTAAGATTCTTATAAGAAACAAAACTGACCGTAATTAAAACGACTCGTTTCATGCGTCTGGTGTGAAGATATGATTTATAAATGAGGCTCACTGAGCGGTATCCCACCTCCTCCAGTGCCTTCTTACTTCTCAGAGTACAGCGCGAAATGTGATAGTTAGATGAACTTTATTCAGAAATCCCTGTAAACTTGGCGTCATGAGTTGACAGGGTCATTATCAGCAAGACCACTGGTGGTAATGTTATGCAGCAATGTGTCCGGATAGGGATCCACCGCCCTACCCATTCCTAACGCCATAATGACATTGTCGTGTTCCGGCTCGGAGAGTAGGGTAGGGTAGCTGGTAGACTTGCACATGCGGTTGTCGGCTAATCGGGAGTGTAGGTATATGTACCTCTACCTAACTTGTCGGGGTATAGGCGTGATGATATATATATTTTTAAACATTAATCACCAAATTTATTAATATTTGTTAAAGGATGCTTGGTGCGGCGAGATCTTGGCTCCAACATCCGATGACGTTCTCGGATGCTGTCTTATGGTCGTTGATACCTTCACGACATGGATGCTAACAATACCGAACTAGCAAATTTTGAAAAAACTGATCTTAAAAGCTCTGGGAATCTTCACTCATAACTTATTAACGCGGGCAGTAAAACACTACGAAAATGCTGATTGTGTCGCCGGCTGGTGTTTCGTATTTTACTGCAGACTTATATCCAGCTACCTACGTATTTACCTACAGTGTGGAGACAGCCTTAGCCCAATTGAACCAAGTACATCTTAAGATCTGATCAAAAAGTGTCCAATCTGACGCTAGGTCGCGTGAGATCAATGCTACTAAAGTGACATTAGTTTTGTGTTTGTAAAGTCAAGTTGATTTGGACGCTGTTTATTTTAGTGCAACCGGGCATTAGACGTAACGAACGAAGTAAGGTAGATGTACGAGGGTTGTGTTAGGAAATATATATAAATTAGTGTTGCCATATTATAAATTGATGCATCCAAACTTATAATTTTGATGGATAAATTTTTCGTATGTTAGACGGCTTAACAACTTTGCCATAGAGACGCACTTACAACATCTGTGGTGTATATTCGCAGTCTTCTCCCATAAAAAACCATGTTTAAACCAAATATTTTTCAATTTTACAAATAAGCTCTCGCAAAAGTCTTATTTCTGCTCAGAAAATGTCAAGTTACCTAACTGGTACCTTGAGGTTCCCCGGCAAACTAAAGTCACTAAAGAATATTCACAAGAATGAAGTGCACACGCACTTGGTGTAGGTTTTTTGGTAAGTATACAATTGTTTGTTATATTTGTTTGTTTATTATAATTATTAGGAAAGTGTTAGTTTTATAAGAACTCTTGTATTTAGTTTATTAAAGTTGTTAACGTTGCGACGTTTTTAATTTTTTTATACTCTTGCCGTACAGCCCGTATATTCCCAGAGGTTCCATTGAAGTTGTTTCATGATGGGACTACTGGGATTTTTTTCCCAAGGAATACTCGGTACAGCCTCAGCACACAAGCTAAGGCGCTTTGTACACGACGGGGCGGGGCGGGCTTTTTGTCTGCGAAGCAATAAAGACCGCGTCTGTCGTCGATGCCTGCTGCTGCCCTCTCCGCGTACACAAAGTACACGGCGGGCGGCGGCAGTCAGTTCAGGACGTTTGTCTTGCGCGTGTCGCGGACGTTCGCTAGCCGCCCCGCGCCACCGTCTGCATTACTGCATATAAACTGGTATGTGTGATCCACGGCAGGCAGCCGCGGACATGCTGCCGCTGTGTTTTTGCCCTCCGTGTGCGATGGTAATATAGGATTCCCTTTGTGCTATCGTTCGCGGCGAAATTGAACGCCTCCGTAACAGTAGTACTACCGAGAAGTACAACTGGTAGTACATATAAAATATATAGTTATTTAAAATATAATCATTCTATAATCATTATATTTTACTCTGAATTAAATTATTTAGCCCCTGTAACATGAACTCTTCATAACTTAGAATAATTTTCTAGTTTTTAGTTGTAAAAGCAATAAAAGCGTGTTTTTTAGTTTTTTTTAAACTATTATTTATTTTAAATTTGGAATAACACCATCTTTTAGATGTATTAATAAGCAATTAAGTCAGTTAAAAAACAATAGTTACTTGCCAATCTAGTAATAAAAATAATTGGTATACCCGTTACACATTTAAACATTAAAAAACACTTGAATTTTAAAGGTACCTACCCGAAAAATAATCAATTTGCTTGTGTATTTTCAAAATAAAGATTTCCCGAGCATTACCTAAATAAAGTACCAAATAAATAAACGAGCAAGTCCTAAATAAATACATATACCGCTTTATGGCGGTTTTCCTCTGTTTGTGGTCTAATAACGAGTAAAAATTATATAGGTACATGTAATTATTTTAATAATTAAAAATAAATACACTCAACTAGTCTAATACAAATTAGTGGTCGCCCGGTGGTCGAAAGTCGAAACTCGACCATAATAAATTTAAATAATATAAGTTATTTTGCGATTATTTTATTAATTCGCAAAAGAGATCATATTTTTTGTTTCACTTAATAATTATTAGGCTACGTAACATTTGTAAAATATCATAAAGGTACATTTTTAATTTTTGCTTTCAATAGTGCCATCTGTTAGCGATTTGAAAAACCAAAATATCAGAATAGTTACTTGCTATTTCAATAGATGGTGGCATGTTAAAAATATGATGTAAGGCACGACATACACTAAGTGAAACTGGTAGGTTCTTTTCCTGACTGACTTGACTTCAAAAAATAGGGGGCATAGACCAGTGGTACATGTTGAGCAACAATCGCGAAGCTATATAACGTTCTTGATATTTTAATGCTTTTTTGGATAAAACATTTGTGTTTTAATTGTGAATTAACTAAGATTTTTTCAAATTATATCTTTGGCTGAACTTAGACATCATCAAAATGTTAAAAGTATGTACTAGATGTCGCTATTCCTAACTATTCGTGCGTTATAATATTTTGCTATAACAAATTCCGATATTTATTATTCTCTAATAGCATACAATTTATAAGAAATTATTCTGTGTATAGTAAACAGTAAGAAAGTTACGCACATATTGATAAGCTAGCAATCAGATTGAGGTCAGCAGTGTTTGCTGTAAAAAAACTGCTTGTAAGGTCTGTGTGAAATAAAATATTTACTATTCTTTTCTATTCATAGAAGACCAATTTTATTACTAGTACATAATCAAATGGTTTAATATATGGCATTGTAAAAACGTAACGTTTAACTTTTTATACAATGCTATATAATAATTAGTACCTACATAGCAAAATTGTCACAAATCATCAACTAACCAATTGATTGGGTCATTGATTAGTATTATTATTTAAAAGATAAGACAGCGAACAAGCACATAGCTCTACTGATTGTAGGAGACAACAGACACCATAAATACCTATAGGTGCGTCGCTGTCATGTAGCCGGGATGTTAAGCCTTATGTGCAAGTCTATCGGCTGCCATGCCTTCCACACCGCAACACATCAATGTCATTATTTTGGCAGGAATAGAAAAAGCGGCGGATCCTTACCCAGGAAAGATGCTGCACAGCACTCTACCACTAGTAATCGAGTTGGTAATGACGCATTTAGCCTATGCTCGCCTCATACCTAAGAGCTGCGTGGTCGAAAGGTAGGTAGTCGACTATGCTAGACAGAAAACCCGGACGAAAATGTGGAAAATTTAAGTATTTTTTGGGTATGTATTAGTATCGTTGATTAACGATCAGAATTATATCATAATGCTGGTAATTACGCTGTGACCAATTAAACTTATTTTAAATTATTGCTATCTTCGCAACGCAAGTAAAAGAAAGGGACAAACGCCTTTTAGTCTTGTCACGCTAGTTTCTAGGTACTTACGTGACATTTAGTCATTTTGTTGACTATTTTTTGTTTTAAATTTTATTGAAAAAAGATACGCAAATTAGTTAAGTTGGTATGCAGGAGAATGAGCAGCATTTTCTTTTGTGAAGAGACTTTTTATGGGCTAAGATATTGAACCAGTCCACGAGTGTACTGGTTTCTCTTGCCTTCAACATCAATAGGCCATGTTGAAGTACTGCAGTACTGTGCTGGAAAAAGGTGCTGATCATATTAACGGGGACAATAGAAAATGGGAGGCTTATAGATAGTCTTTTTGCCCTTCCCCCCCAAATGCCAGCATCACTTCAGCCAATGATTCATTCATTCATTATCATCATTCATTTAACTAATTTCATTCAGTAATATAAGGGCACAATCCAAAATAGTAGATTTTTGGTGAATGATGTTTAAAGGTTCTGAGAACATCGCAGCTTTTTTTTCAAATAACACGCTTATTATTTAAGTTATGATTGTGAAATTTAGGAAACTGAAAGAGTATTCTTTCCGGTAGCGCTAACCGATTGAGACTAGAGAGTATCATTTTGTGCTCTTAGCATTAAAATTTGCCTTGATATATCAACGCTTTATTTCTAAGCCTAGCTTACGTATATTTCAGCATTATATCTCAAAACGGATTGCGATAGGGATCAATCTCAGGTTGACAATACTCTGAATATTTTTACTTCTCGTAACATCTATTTCACAGATAATAAATAAAAATTATATTATATTCACTATAAAAATAAATAAAGAATTAAACATAAAGTAAATGTTTAAAGGAAAACAAGAATTGTGTTTTTTATAAATAGCTTTTCGGCTTCGCTCGCGTGAGTTATCAAAGTGCAGAATTTTTAGTGACTTTTAATATGTATACTTATTGCGTAAAAACAAACCCTCTTCTTAATATAGTCGGTTGAAAAGTAGCCTTTATGCTATTCTCATGTATAAGTTATATTATTGTAAAGTTTCATCCAAATCCGTTCATTATTTTTTCGTGAAAGAATAACTTACATAATCACAAACTTTCGCAATCATAATATTAGTATAATGATACGAAGCCATTTGTGCGCGAATCGGACTTGCACTTGACCGCTTTTTGTTTCCGATCATATTTCAAAAAGTAATGAAACAACCGTAAAAGTTTGGTGAAATTGTAAAAACCACTCTGTAAGAAATAAATTAGTCATTCAAAAAATGGGACCTCTATTGAGCATGTTAAACATAACACAAAATCCTCCGACTGTTTAGGGCACCGTACCCAAAACACCGTTGTCCGTCTGTATGTTATCTATCTGTCTTTCACCAGGCTGTATCTCATGAACAGCCTCATAACTCCGTCTGAATGAGTGGCTTTTTTCTCGTTTTTGCAGCAAATGGTACGTAACCTTTCTGGCTTGGCTGGTTTTTAGGGGTGGTAAATAAAAATCAATATGATCTATAATGTTTTATTTGAACATATAGATATTCTACACATCCACCTTACATACGCTCCTGCGCTAAGTGATATGGTTCTGTACACGGCGAGATGCCTCACATAAATAAAATTCACATTATTTAGTTATAAACTTATATCTAGGGCGCGGCCTACAGCTATAACGACTACTCGTGCGCCGGGACCGGTTTAGTACGCTTAGCACGAACATCTATCGTAATCGATTTCGAGATTCTCGAGTAGATACGAAGTCGATTCTCAACAAGAAATCACCGTTCGACCCAAGGGAGCGTAACTAACGTCTTCTTATTCTACATGCAAGGGATTACAAAAAACCAGATCGATAGACAAACATACCAAATAAATATAAATTTAAACAATTATACAGTTGTTTTGTACAGTCAAAATTATAGGTTTTTTTAATCACTTTCATGTAAATTTGTAAAAAGAGCTATGCGTCATGGTCAATCGAAAAAAAGTCATAGTGATTGCGTATTGCAAAAATTAGGAAGGACTCAAAGATTGGAGTATATTTAATGGATAAATAATTAACGTTGAATGCTGAAATAATTCAATTTCTATATAATATTTCTATCGAGAACCAGCTTCGACGTAATTCGAAAACAAAATATGTTCGTAGTAGGAGTACAGGAGAGCACTTATGGTATAATATGAATACTTTTCACCACTGACTCCAACGCCTTAAAAATGAAACTTCTGTTTAGGGCTTGCTTTCGTTGTTAAACATTAGTGCTGTATATTACTCTCATATTAGTAATATTCCGCAAAAACTTTATCAGTATTATATAAGTAATATTCCGCAACAACTGTAGCAGTATTAAATAAATAATATCCCGCAACAACTGTAGCAGTATTACTACTGTTTATATAGAAGTATTACAACTGTCGCCGTACTGATAAGGAATTACTGTCACAACAAATCTTGAAACCATGTAAGGGTTTTTTGTTGCTAATTCACTAATTATGTGTTAATATATAATATAATATCATGAAACTTTTTATGTATTATGTACAAGAGCGCGTATTTTATTAGAAATTTGACAATTTTATTTTTGCAAATATAACAGAAAACGATGTTAAAAAATATAAAATTAAATGACAATCTGTTACAAAATCTGTTAGGTATATTAAAATCACCTATAAACCAATTCTCATGACTGTAAACAAATATGTAACTACACAAAGTGCCGACGGCGAAAACTATAGTACAATAATTAATAGTAACATTTGTCTGTGTGTAACCGAGTCCTTTCAAGTTTTACTTAATTGCTTAATTATATAAACTCACTGAAATTGGAACTTACGAAGGCTTTATTAAGTCTAATTGTAAAATTTACGATTTATTACGAAAAAAATCAGTTACACACTAAAATGACACAATGACAAAATAAAATGCTTATTATGATATGTATTGTGTATTATGATTCACAAAATTACATATATACACACCAGCATAACCGCGTGAACGGTAAGCCCCGATAGACGTACGAACTTATACGACAGTTAAGCTCGCTGGTGTATTACTATTCCGCGGTTTTACAAATTTTACCAGTTTTTACAAAGCTCTACACGGACGAGCTTTCTCGTGGCTTAAATTTTCTGATGAAAAGAAAATCAACACCAACAAGTAGCGAGTACAATCGTTGGTTCTTAAAGCCATAGTATAAGTTCGTATTCCAATCAAGGGCTTACAGCTCTATCATCTGCAGTGAATGTATTAGTCGCAGCTAACTAAATGATAACTGTGGCTTCTGAACTGGCGAGCGGACACGAGTGCCGCCTTTTAATAATATCCTTATACACTTATTTCACTTCACCCCTGAAGGCATATTGCTGAGCCCAAGTCACTTTCATAGGAACAATGTGGAAGTTTATAAAGTTTTTGTCGCAGAAATTTCAGCGCTCACAAATCTGAGCGTTCCCCGCAATGAGCATTACATGCAATAAAACGTTATAGTGACCAAGTACTTTTTGTTTGCACACACACATGCAATTTTTGTTTATCTCTTTCATATTGGCTGTGGGGGTAATGGGGGCAAAAGACAATGTTTTTGCTTCGTTTTTGAAACACAATGTGTTCAAGACATAAAAAATTAAATAAAATATATTTTAGAATACCTACTTTTTATATACTTTGTAACGTTTATGACAACGTTGTGACTCAATAAATGAACTTATTTATGGATCCCGCAACTTTTTTACGAATGCAAATGAATACTAGTGTGTGTATGTGAAAGAGATCAACCAATAAGTGCATGTTACACTTACTATGTGTAACTTAAGGTAAGAGGTCATACAACTTATAAAATTTGTCGAATAGGAACTTTTAAGTGCTACTTAGTAGATATTTTTTTAAATACTTTATCATCGAACATTTCATCACGTAAACACACGCAATGAATGGAGATTTTACCAATTAAGTTTTGACTTCGTGCCAATCCTGACGAGTATCACAAATAATATTTGTTGAAACGTTCGATGATATATTCGTTGTATTCATTTAGACAAAGGATAACGATCAGATTGATGAGCAACGTCGTAGGAGACGGGCGGTCCCGCGGCGCACACTACAATATAATATGTACACAGAGTCTGTACACTGTACAGCACGTATTTACACGATATGTGTGCGTCAGTCGCGCGGCGGCCTCGCCAGCAGCGCGAGCGGCTGCAGCGCGGCGGCCTGCAGCGCGGCGTGCGCGTGCGCGTGTGCACTCGCGTGTGTGTTCACATGCGCGTGCGTGTGTGCGTGCGCCGGCAGCGCGTGTAGCGGCGCGTGGTGCAGCGGCAGCAGCGGAGACGCCGCGCCGCCCTCGCCTGCCGGGGGGTTGATGCGCTTCTCCTAAAAGCAGTCGCAATATTACTACACAATTATACTAAATCAATTAATTAGCGCTTTAGGTAATACGTCATAAGATGTTATTGTTCTGTGACGTAAAAAATCACAGCAACCGCCTTATCCATCCATAACTCCGTAACAGTAATACATACATATATACACACTTATCTTTAAGCCCTTGCGAGCTAGGAAAAGAGTATTGAGTGTCAAATGTCACGATCTATATGTACCTGCCTAAATTCCTCCACATTCATTACTCTCCTCATCCATAGGTTTGGAAACTCTTGACATCACCCTCGGATATTAACCGAGGTCCCCCGGGCACCTACAGCCATCCACATTCGCATATATCTGTTATCAATATTTCATCTTTCGCTCTTCCTTATTTCTACACCGACACTCAATGCTTCCTTTTATATACCTACTATTTTGTCAACTGACTAAATTACGAGTACTTATGAATAAATAACATCAGGGCCCTAGTACCTTGGCTAATCGTGGGTGTGTTCTTGTATATCTACTGGACTTACGAGTCGTGGATATAC
>DVZL01007814.1:0-10554 GCA_018236625.1 Lasaia peninsularis
TTGCGAGGGAATTTCAAAAATACTACTTTTAAAGAATTAATTTTATTAATAAAAACTTGAATATTGGCAAAAACATTTATGTGGGTATATTTCTTCAGCATTAAAGATTACACGTTATTATTTTTGGCCATATCTAAATCACATGCATATTCCCTATTAGCCAAAGGTCCCTCGATATGACAGGTCTCTCGTTATATTGTGATAAATAAGACTTAAATACGAACAAATTGTCCTACCTAAGAATCAAACCCTGGACATTGTCTGCCAAAATTTGACACAGACTCCACTCAAACACCAAGGCGATTATTATACTTATTTTTCTTTAAGTTATGTGATAGTTAGGCATCATTGTTATTGTAACCTCACATCAGCAACAAATCATTATCACATTATTGTCTATAGAGAGTATGCATGTCTTACTGTACATGTGTGTGTTTGCCTTACAATAGGAGATATGAAAATATATTTTATTTCTACTGTTAAAATTTGCCAAGCCCTTAATTATTAATAAACGGTTTTTGATGTTAAGACATCACAAATAATTTTCAAACTATAAATCTTAAATGGTGTCAATTATGCCATTTATATCATTAAAATCATTAAACTGATTAGACAAGCATGCCTCCAATGGTCAGTGATTTTTTTTAACCCCAGTAATGAGCATATATTACAATTGAAACCATAACTATGAAAAATTATTTTAAACAATTTACATAGCACAAGCCTGGGTGTACATGTATTAAATAATAAATAAATATCTTTGGAAAAAATTAGATACAATGTTTCAAACAAAAATAACAAAACTGATAAAATTATCAGTCAATGTTACTAGTACAAAAATATACCTCCGTAATAAATGTCTCTGAGTGAGTGTTTATATTATATAATAATCAAGAGCAAGAAATTGATCATTTTGGATAGTTGGTAGCATTATGCATATGTGAGTGTGTACACAAAACTGACAAGATTGCAAGAATTAGGACTTCAGCTAAAACTTAAATTGAAATTTCAAAACGCTACCATTGTAATTAATAAATTAAATTTAATTAATGACTGGTATCAATAACTTCCGTAGAGACAACATTGCTGGTTAAATGAATATAAGTTTCAGACATATTGTATAATTTATATGTACCTATAGGTAAATATCATCTTACATTCCTTATGCTAATCAAGTATTAGCTAGAGGCCAAATTAAGTAAAAATATCATATGTTTATCTGATTATAAGTCCATGCAACGGTACGTATCTGAAAAGTAGTCCATACATACATTCAAAATGCTGAAAGTAACTAACATTGCTTGTAGATTAATTGAATATTGCTATGTGTGCTAAATGTTTATTTATGAATTTAAATTTATATGATGGTAAAGAAGCACACACATTTCCTTGTAATAGTAACACATTAATTTAATTAGTTTAATTAGCCTACACCAAATATTTTAACACTAATAACAACTTGGCAACCACTAGTATTGTTTGTTATTAAGAAACTTAAAAATTTTAAAAATGTTTGATAATTTATTAAAAATCGATAACTTGGCTATTGTACAAAGTGAATGGGACTAGAATAGGTTCTGAAAGCTAATCCGAAGTTACGCTGAAGGAAGCCTATGGGCTGTTAGGATATTTTTTGTAAGTCACTCAGAACTCAGAAAAAAACTTAGCAATTTTTCAAAAATTGCAATCAACAAGATAAAAAATATATTTTATTAACTTCTATCAATTTAATAAATAAAAATTAATAAAAGTACAAACCATTAAAAGCACTCTAAGTGTGTTTTTTTTCATGGGATAAGACAGCGAACAAGCACACGGTTTTCCTGATAGTAAGAGACAACCGTGGCCAATGGACATCATATACTATTATGCTGTAGGTGCATCACTGTTTTGTTGCTGGGATCGTAGGCCTGATGTGCAAGTCTACCGGCTACCCAACCCTCCGAACCGGCACGACAATGTCATTATGGCGGCAGGAATACGTAGGTTGGTGGATAACATAACACCAGTGGTCTTGTTGGAAATGACCCAGTTAACCTATGCTCGCTTCTAACAAGCTGCCTGAAAGGGAGGCTGTGTAGGATGGTCTATTCTACACAGGGGACCTATAACAACACGGGGTATTACTTTAAACTAATGCACCAAAGGTCAAAACTTCTAGTAACCTAAATTCATTCGACTCTTAGCCTTGTATTGATCTATTAAATTAAAACACAAAAAACATAAGTCACGCCATCTCAATGCCCCTTTGGGAACAGTTTTAATGTTTGTTCCTCATACTCTAATTTTTATGATTGTCATAAATGAATTCTGTATATTACTTTTTGTTTACTTTACGAATAGGAGATGGACTCTCCAACACTCCATCAAACTGACAGGACCACTGTTAAACATGCAATTACGGAATAAAGGTATAGGTAGATTAAAATTACTTTCTATATCCTATTAAACTGTAATAATAATACGTAGTATTAGGAACTAAAATTTATGCTACCTATTACTATATAAAGTGTTGTATTTCTTAATTAGTAAATTGTAACACCTACCTTCGAATTCAGCTCCATTCTCTTTTAACCAACTAGTATACCTTTCTAAATTACTATTTCTTGAGGTTTTTTCACTATTCATAAAGTTAGCTTCCAAGTTGATTATTTCTTTTACAATTGATTCAATTTGTAAATGATGCTCCCAACTTTGTGTAACAGTACCAGATGGTTGAAATATAATCTTTAACTTAAACAATTTGTCTATTAAACTTAATAATTCCCTTTGTTTTTGCTGAAGAAATTTATTTCCCTCTTTTCGTTTTTTTGCAACCTGTTTAGCTTGCAATTTTCGCCCCATTGTTAACTTGGAATAAAATACTAGCGAGAATAATAGAAGTACTAACAATCTTCTTACAATGAAGAATAAAAATGAGGCATCTAAAATCTGTAACGTGGGAAAAATTAAACCTAAAAATAGTCCAAAACAAACTGAAAAGTGAAATCTGATTTCTGATTTAAAAATGACACTGACAGTGACACAAAATTTTGACAGTGACAACTTGGGCCTTGAGTAGCTAAAGCAAATAGACATAGAGTATAATTATTAAGTGGCGCTTTAGACTATGAATTTAGATTTAGCTGGTACTCTATCGAATTTCACAGCTCGATTACTATTATTAAGTATTATTACCTTACGTATAATAATTGTGTGAATATAACTACGGCTCGTAGCAAACTAGGTACAAAAATATACATAGTGAAAGTTATTAAGGCAACTACAAACTCAAAATTAAAAAAATAAATAAAGTTAATAATATTAATATTAAATTTTCCCTTCTTATTAAACTTGGAGATAATACATATGAAATCAATCATTTTAATAAATACAAAGTGATTTGATGATGATGATTCACCAAGTCTTGTTGTATCCCACCAAGACTTGGTGATATTATATTATGTCTTCTAAAAAAATTAGGTACTTTTTTTCTTCCTTTCATCCTTGTCGGACAGGCTAAGACTAAATAAGGCTAGGGGCTGAAGTAATGAATATACATAATATACCTACATCGTTTAACCGTTACTCAAGAATAATTCATTTGCATCAAGTTCAAATTAGTCATCAGTAGTTACAAAATTTCACGTCAAAGTCTTTGGTAAAGCGACAATATTACATTGAGTGAGTTCATCGAGTAAGATTTGACAGCATCAAGAAAATAAACGATACGCTAATTTCTTTATAAATACTTCACTTGTGCACTTTTACTGAACAAAATTCTAGCAAAAATTGGCCAATTTTGCTCAAAAATTCCTTTCGATCCGTTCCTTCTTCCGATCCCGACAAAGTTCTATACCTATTTTTATTTTTCCCGACTCAAAAACCAAATAAGCGTTCAGACGAATGTATAACTACATCTTTTAAATCAATTTAAATATGTAGTTTTACATATTTTGTCTCAACCAAATTTTGCAAATGCTACAGTTCGAACTTTTCGATGTACCTAAAATTTTATTTATGAATTTTGTAAAGCTGTTTAATATTTTCACAATAATAACAAACTATTTTTATAGTTAGCTTAAATTTGTATTTAATGCCCCATCCGACCCGACCGGGCACGTCGCTGGGACAGAATGATTGAAAATCCAGTTTTTATAAACCACGTAGGCACTCTTACTGTTTTTTTCACATGTTAGATAATTTTTATGACATTATAATATTTATAAATTTCGCTAATGATTTTCAATTTTTGTACATCAATCTACCCCACGTATCATGTAATGACCCCATCACCCGCTAATGAATTGAATAGTTAGCGGATTACTGCACTAGTACAAACAGAGAGGCTACCTGGTACCTACAGGCAATAGGCAATAAAATTAACTTTTTTAAGTGTAATAGCGTATTAATATACTTAAAACAATATTTTTGATATCTATAAGTGGAATATATATTATGTTACCATCAGAAAAACGGTATATGTATCGGTAATGTCCGAATTCGATGGACTATGGAGCTATCGGGTTCGATTCGGGTAGGGCAACTTGTTCTTATAGGATAATTGGTCAGTTTATCTGAAAAAATAGCGTAGTCGGTGAAATTGTAGGTGCACATGTACCTCTGCTATCCTTTTGGAATATAGGCGTGAAGATATATATATATATATATATATATATATATATATATATATATATATATGAAATAATCAACATCGGATCAGTGGTTTTTAAGATATACGAGTAATATCTAATTAAAGCTACGTACTTTTCGTCACTTAAAAGTTCCTCATGGCATAAAAAGTCGGGACTCATTAAAAAGGATATATTCAAACCACAGAGTTCATAGTTGAACGGACGTTGATATTTGCAGTTAATCTGGCAATGACAATGGTACACAGAACACTTGGCAAGCGCGAGACGATTCCACGAAGTCATTTGAAATCGCCCCAGTTTTCTTCATAAGCACTGCCCTCTAAATTCACAGCATTCATAATCTGAAATATAAATTCTTATGTAATAACGTAAATTACGTGTTTAATCACAACAGTCATTAGATTATTTTCGAACGACCTCGAAAGGAGATTTTTCAATGAACGCATATATTTTTTATGGGCATTACATAAAAAAAATACATGCGTTCATTGAAAAAAATAAGAAATAAGGATTTTATACACTTTATGCACGAGTCCGACTCGCACTTAGCCAATTTTTAAATTGTAAGTACCTATTAAAACTATTTAATTGTTCCATCCAAAACTGTTATTATTATTATTTATTTATTCATCCCTTTAATGAGACAGGTTAAGGCCCTTGGCCATGCCACCTCGTCTTAGGTAAAACGGTGACATCCTTACATAAGCTCATCGATTGAGGTTTGGCGGTATCGAGAAAATACACGAAAGGTACACTAATTTCTTCATGAATACACAATATACTTATATACTTAAACAGAATAAAATTACACAAAATTTCAATAAATTTGGCTAATTTTACTTAATATGTACAATAATCATAAAAAAATGCGTCCATTTGTTTTCCCGATGCCGCCAAGAGTATCTTTCCATTGTTTTGTAAAAGCTGAAAGTTTCGCAGCGTAAGCCTCTAACTTATCAAAAATAATATTACAGGCCTTTAGTATTACTTTATGTACTAAGCGAGTTTTAGCGAAAGCGAAAAAAAAAAAGATTTTTTTACAATTAAATCGTTGTCGCCAAATCTCACTCGATGTACTTTGGTAAGGATGTCGTGGAGTTACCCAAGACCCTGAAATGACTCTTTACGAAAACTTATTACTATTATAAATGTATATACAAATAAATAAAATTGAAGAGTCTATATGTAACATTAAAACAAATGCTTTTTACTAAATTCACATACATATTATTTGCAAGATCATCATCATCATCGCAGCGTTAATCGCGGTTTTCCACATTTGAACGTAGGATCCCGAGGTCCGTACATATACCAAAATATTTTTTAGAATTTTTGTCTGTTCCCGCTAATCTTTGTAACTGGCTGGACCGATTTTGATGGCATTTTCACTGATAGACAGCTGATGTCATGATAAAGAGTACCTTAGCTTACTTTTATTTAGTTAATTTCAAACGCAGACGAAGTCGCGGATTTGACTTGTTCACTATAAATTTGATGCAAATTAAAAATTAAACTTGACTAATGGCGGCTGCTTACGCCCTTTCCAAATGATATCAAAATATAAATCATATGACATGTCATTTTAAACAGAAATGTCACGCATAATGTCAACAGAGGATAATCATAGGTCTGAAGAAAACGCAGCTGCATGAATGTCCTGCGAAATTAGTTTATAACAAATTCCTTTGCGACACGCCTTTCATTATGAAGTCACCGCCAGGCCTATTATGTATTGTTTAAAACACAGAGTAGGGTAGGCGAGAAAAATTACTGTCACAGGTTAACTAATAAGGTTTTAGTTTGAATCTCTTTCGTCTTTGCGGTCGGGTGGAGTCGGGGTCATTGACGCACGAGGTCCCGGGTTCGATTCCCGGGTATTAATTGTTCTAAAGAGCTTTTTTAATTTTTTTTTTGATAAACGTAACGTTGTCGAAATTGGACTTGTCTTTAATACGATGATGGACTGTCCGCCTTTTGCATCGTGAGACCTAATATCCTCTGCTAATCGTGGGTAAGTATTTGTTAGAAACGGAACTGTTCCTGAATTATAACAAACGGAAAAAACTTCCCCGTATTGCTCCGGGTCTTCTGTGTAGATTAGACCATCTGCCTCCTCGCCAGCCATATCGTAAAAACATGAGTTAGCTGGGTCACTTCCAAAAGACCAATGTTTGTGGAGTGCTCCACGGAGAGTGTGCTGAGTAGCAACCAGGCACGGTATTCCTGCAGTCATAATGTTATCTTCCGGTCTGGAAGGTATGGTAACCACAGAACGACGACGCACCTACAACCAGTGGCGTAACTACAGGGTGGCAAGTTGGCTAAATGCCAGGGGCCCCAAGCCGGAAAGGGCCCCCAGTCAGTTTACAACAAATTTGATTATTCGGACTGCGTAGGTATATCAAATTTGTTTTTCATATCATTTTGACTCCTCTGTGTACCCATATCAATGAGATGATGACTGTACTTTCAATTAGGTAATTTCAATTTAAAGTGAGAGAGTTTCTATGTAATTATTTTTGTACTCTTACATGTAAAAGTGTATAAATATTATAAATTTAAAAGTATCTTAGTTTTTTTTATATTGGGTGAGGGGGCTCCTCCGATGAATTTGCCACGGGCCTCCACTATAGTTACGCCACTGCTTACAACATCCACGATGGTATATAGGCTACAGTTGTCTCTTCCATCAGGAGAGCCGTGTGTTCTCTGTTTTATCTCATAAAAATAATGTTCTAACAGTAGGTAATCTACACACAAAGCTTGTCTCTAATACGTTTAACATTAGCTGATTGAAAATTCTATTAAAGGCTATGAGCTCAGTCAGTCGTGGAATATATTACTGACGCGTGAACTTAATCTAAGCTCACTAGAGTCACGAATTATTAAACGCTTTCTGATTTGCTGTTGTGTCAATTATGGAATTTAAAAAGGAATCTTATTTTTCAACCGACGAAAAAATTGAGGTTGCTTAACGTTTTTTATGTTTGTTTTGAATTTTTAAGCATAACTCAAAAACCACTGATCAGATTTTGATTAAACCGGAAAGCATCAACATTCACATAAGTGATAAAAATCTCCACGTCTAATAATTTTCCAGATTGGCGGTAAGACATCTCTCGTCAGAGATATGCCAAGCTTCTGACCACGTTTTTAACTTAATAAAAACTTGGTCGAATTGATAGCCTAATTTTTTAAAGTTGTTTGAAAATGAATGTAATATAAAGCTTAAGTAATCGAGCTTACAAATAATAAGCTCTATGTAATAGTTGTCAAGGTCTTCACACATAATTTTGCTACTTACGTAATAGTTTATAAATAGTTTTGATCATATAGTGTACAGTCAGCTTAGAATTTTGTTGAACTAGAAAAAAATCAAAAGTAGGTAATTATCTTATACCAAGTGCTGATTGAATTAATATTAAAGAATATATAACCACGTATTTGCTTTCCTTTACTACTCATACAAACCACACACAATAAATTACTTTCACTTTTTTTCATTTTCTTAGTCTGTACCTAGCGTTAGCCTGACTTAAACATGATTTCACGTCAATTAGGCTAAGAAAGTATTCAAGGATATTATGAGAAATATTTCAAGTGATGCCAAGTTTACTGACATTTAAGAAATCCTCTAAAAATATAGATGTAAGAACTTTTTTTATACCCACTGCAAAACTATTCTATGAATTTTTCATTGAGTTCACTTCAAACTGTATTTGAATATTGCATATCAAATAAATACGCTCTTTTTTAGAGAAGAGACTTAACTCTAAAATTCTAAGTTGGTTGTCCCTTTAACGGGCTCATTATTTTTTAGGGTTCCGTACCTACCCAAAGGATAATTTTTTTTTTCCCAAACTCTGCTGTCCGTCTATCTGACATGGCCTGTCCAATAGATGTCGCTATCCAGATTTAAATCGAAGTAAAGGCGACGAGCGGTCTTTCAATATATTCTCGGAATATCAAGTTACATATTTACTTCAGTTCAAAATAAACTATTACAATTAAGTTGTTGTGTGTGTGTAAACAAGTGTAAAGTGTAAGCTTTCAAGTGTGAGTCCAACTTGCACTTGGCTGGTATTTTCCTTCTGTGTCTAAAACCACACAACGTTTGTTGATTTTAATAAAAATTACATGGTATTATTGAAGACCACTGTACTAATAACAAGAGTTGATAATGTTCAAATATTCATATTTAACATTTTTTATTTATTGTTTTTTTTTTGAAGATAAATAAAATCTGTGAATAAAATTTGAGTTACAACAAAACAATGAACTCATTCAAACAAAAAAATAAGTTATTTTTAAATTGGCTCAGAATTTTATACAATTCTTAATATTTTTATTATTATTAAGTTTCTTTTTATTTAAAGAATATAAAAAACAAATATTGTCGCGCTCATATTAAGTACCACCATAATATCGGGCGCAAAATATATCTCAGGCAACGTTATGTTTACCAGATAAATTGAAAAAACTTATAAGAACAAGTTGCCCTGTCCAGGAATCGAATCCGGGACTTCAGGCGTCAAAGTCGAACGCTAACTCCACTTGACCACAGACGTGATTATTTCCACAGGGATGGATTATAAAATGCAAGCTGTTATATCCGTGCAAATAAATACAATTGTAGTGTTTGTATATAATGTTAAAATAAACGATTTTTACTAAATGTATATGTTTACTAAATGTATGTTTACAAGGCACATATACCAAAATAGTATTTTTTAGGCTTTTTGTCTGTCTGTCTGTCTGTCTGTCTGTCTGTACCCACTAATCTCTGAAACTCACTGGCAGACAACTGACGTAATAAATAAATACGCGGATGACATCACAGGCTCAGTTAGTTGTATATATTGTCCAAATGTTTATCACTACATAGTATAAAACAAAGTCGCTTTTTTTGTTCCTAAATTCCTAAATCTAAAATGTGTGCTTAAATCTTTAAAACTACGCAACAGATTCTGATGTTGTTTTTTTAAATAGATAGAGTGATTAAAAAGGAAGGTTTTTATGTATATAACATGTATAATATACCCATGCGAAGCGTGTTATAAATCTCTTTGATGTGACTCTACCATCACAGTAAGTAATATAATATATATCAATGAGACTTAAGATAATATATTTTATCTTAAGTCTCATTGATAATTATTATTTATTATTATCTAAAGCCAATAGATAAGTAATGTAGACCCCTTATAAGCTTCTGGGGAGATTGCTACTTTGTAAATGCTGTGCAGGAAAATATATGAAACAACGCCCTCGCCTTCCATTTAAATTCGGCAATTGAGGGTCCTGGTTTTATTCCATTAGCGCTGTTAGTCAGATAAAACTGGCCAAGTGCGAGTCGAACTCGCGCACGAAGACCATTATCTATAAAACGGCTAAAAAATCACATTTGTCGTATGGGAGCACTCTGCACACATCGATTTTGTTGTTTTTAGTAATTGTTGTTATAATGTAAACAGAAATACATCAACTGTGAAAATTTTCAATGCCAATGTAGTTCATGTGACACAGCCTGGTGATAGACAGACAGACGGATAGTGGAGTCTGAATAATAAGATCCCATTTTTCATCTTTGGAACGGAACCCACGGACAGTGAAGTCTTAATAATAAGGTCCCATTTTTCCCCTTTGGAAGATGAAAAATTACTCCTTTATGTCGTTATAACGCAATTTCATATACGTAACAAACAGACAGCTCTCTAGATGGTAAGATGCTATGGTTTCCTTCAGACACCGTAGATGTGACTGGTGTGCTGCTATCTTATGATGGGGATATTGGGACCTATGTCCAAGTCTATTAGCCACCCCAGCCTCCAATAAATAAAAATAAATAAATAAATATTACTGGACAAATTACACAAATTGATCTAACCCCAAAGTAAGCAAATTATATGTTTGTATTATG
>DVZL01007815.1:0-10554 GCA_018236625.1 Lasaia peninsularis
GGGGCGCGGCTGGGGCGCGGCTGGGGCGCGGCTGGGGCGCGGCTGGGGCGCGGCTGGGGCGCGGCTGGGGCGCGGCTAGTGCGCGGCGCGGCGTCGCACAAACGTCGACGCGTCGCAATCCGATGCGATGACACAACTTCAATCTAATACGTCATCGTAGGTATAGGTGGCAGTACTGCATCAGTATTTTCGTCAAATTTGCGTCGTGTGATGTCTAGGTTTAGGACATAATAATTGAGTGCTATACCCACAGGAGATGATAAGGTTACAAATTTCAGAATCGTGGTCCTTGCCGAATATTATGAAGTGCATAGATTTTATTATCTCATAAAATTTCGAAAGTTTAGAAGATTCATATTTGTACCATTGATTTGATTTGAGCAGTGAATGGTAAGGTTGGTGGGGGCCGCGTGGTGGGAGCGGTATAAACAACTAGTCCAATGGCCACACTGTTGACCGTCGCGCCGGCGTGCTTCAAGTGCGCTCATCATCAGCTGTTTAATGACTTATAGTACCACAGGAATGTTTAAAAGTATGTCAGTCTCTGGCTCACTAGACCATTTGGAGTCCCTTACTGATGCTCTCCACGTGTTCTTTGGCCTTCATCCGGAGTGCTGCGATCGAGGAGGAGCGAGGGTCGGGAGGCGCAGGGGCGGGGCCCGCTGGGGCCGGCGGAGTCAGGTAGCTGGGGTATCCTGATGGGGGGTGGCTCAGGAAACCTGTAATGATAAAACAATCAAACTTACAATTTATTCCTCGTAACAATTAAAAGCAAACATACGGATCTTATTGAGGGTAAGAAATAAACACGTCGTATGTAATATATACCTACAACAAACTCATGACGCGTTCCAGGGCAAGATAGTTAACTTGTCTTTTGAGATAATTTTTACCTATTAGTAATTCGTCATTGGAACACGATAATAACTAGCTAACGTAAGGTAGTTGATACTCGTACTAAACACGTAGTAGTATGGATGTTGACAGTACTTGTTACATCCGAGCATGCCCCACATTGGCTATCCCGGGAAATAACACAGGTAACATTGTATCCGAAAATTTTTTTTGTACCGTATTCTTAATACAATGAAGCAGGTATCTTAAACCCCGTCATCAAGCACCCGGTTGTAGTGTAATGGTTTGCTCCCAAAGTACAGCACCTCGGTACCTTAGAGCACCTCGGCACCTTAGAGCACCTCGGCACCTTAGAGCACCTCGGCACCTTAGAGCACCTCGGCACCTTAGAGCACCTCGGCTAAATATGCAGTTGAATTTTGATCTATACCGTAAGGGTACCTGGAAGAGATCATCGACTCGGCGATGAGGCCACCTTTGTGTATCATTTAGTCTCTAAGAATTAATTATTTATAAAAAAAAGTAAGTTAACGCCTATGATCCCCGAAGGGGTAGGCAGAGGTAAGCTAGTACATTCAGATCTTTTAAGTCCAGTAGATATACTAGAACCCCCACTAGTAGCCAAGGTACTAGGGCATAATGTGATAGGTATTTTATAATCACAGCATCTGCTGGATTTGTTATCAACTAAATATATGTATATGGCCCTCACCGGGCAAGGCGGTCAGCAGCGGCGGCGCGAGCCACGGGTCCACGGGGAGCCCGAGCCCGGACAGCCTGGGCACGGGGGCACACCCGTACTCCGAGAGACCCAGTCGCGCCGCTTCCATCTTCTCCTGTCTTCGCCATTTCGCACGCCTGTTTTGAAACCACACCTAGAAATTAAAAAAAAATTGATAAGCAAAATTTAGAATTAGTGGAATAGTATCAGAATAACAATTTTCAAAAACTCTTTCTAATAATTCTGTTTACGTGTCTGAGCCTGCTCGATTACATACTTGACGTTTGACCAAGTGGTGTGGTCGTGGTCACGAGAGGACTTGGTTCATGTGACCACACCGTCATGGCTGGAGCATCGGTGTCAATGTTAATTCATTATTGCTGTCGACCGCAAATGAAATCTTGAACGATTTTTTTAAATATTGTATTGGTATACCTAGATACTAATTTAGCGAAATAGGTGCAAAGAAATGTGTCAAACTAGACCTTTATATTTCCTATTTCACACAAATAAAGAAATTTAGTTTAATTTAATTTAATATAACTAAACTGGTGTCAAATCTCATTTAACATTAAAGTCCTGACATATGTAGTACCTACTATGTGATCGTAAACGATAGTAGGTACTTCATCACGTTGCTGTCAATCATTTCATGTTTTGTGGTGGTTGCTGTCGAGTTCGATTCTCGACCATTGATATACCTAAGAAACATATATTTGATCATATATATAAACATAGATTTGTGTCATATCCCCATACAAACATAGCGCTCTCTTAGTGTGACGTCACTTGTAGAAGATGTTGAAAAATATTTCAAACGAACTTGTGAGATTCACTTCAAATTATTTGAATGTACGTCACGAGAACCAGATTTTATTTTTCTATACATACCTTCACACTAGTTCCCTTGGGTGGTAGGCAGAGGGTATTGAGTGCCAAGTATCGCGGACACCACATACTTGCCACATTCATTGCTCTCGTCATGCAAACACGCCGGCTTCGGAGTTTATGACTCTACTCTCGGGATATATAAATGTCGTTATGAACGTACAAATGTAACTGCTAGCGTTATCAGCCGCCGCCGCGCGCCACCAGACTTGTGACAGCGCGCGCCGACACTGAACAAATTGACAAAGTGGAGATATCCTATTATTCTATTGCTCTAATGTTTTCTACGAACAGTTAGTTTTATAGAATTGAAAGGCATGACATGTTAAGGTTCAAACATAAGTAAGTTTACCTATCGTTATATCTTAACATCCAAACCGCAGCAACACGATTGGTAGCTAGCATACTATTAGCTACTATTATACTATATCGCAGGAATGTTATGTACTTAATATAATAAAATATCAGCAAACCCATATCCCTGAAAGAGTAGTGACAGGTACTACATACGCATATGCACCCACGATTAGGCTACGATACTAGGTCCTATGACACCGGACACCGGACACCAATCCCAGGTTAATATAGTAGTCATTTTGTTAATCGTTGTAATGATACTCTTAACTAAGTAGGTTATAATATTAATTAGGAATATTGTTTGCAGTTTCTAGATTAAATCCAAAAATAAGTTTAAAATACTTTTAAAGATTCCAGATTCAGATTAAATTTAGATTACCTTTTAATGACATACTTACACCATACATTCGGTAATTATGCGCGTCGACAATAAATAGAAAGTAGTCGAAAAAACACTATGGATTTGTCTTTTTAAATAGGTCACAGTGATTATTACAAATCAAAAATCTTACATAATTACTTCAATGATTCGGCATTAAGCTGCTAGTATCCGGCATGTCTGTCTTCTTAATATTCTAAGATTTATATATCTGTAAAACTTCTTTTTAATAGTAATTTCCAAAAAAACAGCGGATTCTTGCACGAACACCCCGGTTGGGCCTATAATATTGTTGAGCTTGCACGAACACCCCGGTTGGGCCTATAATATTGTTGAGCTTGCATGAACACCCCGGTTGGACCAATAATATTATTGAGCTTGCAAGAATACCCCGGTCGGACCAATATTATTTAGCTTGACAATTCATGCTTTTAGTTGTCAGTAACTATTATTTAATTACAAATATTTTTAAGAAACGTAAGGAATGTTGGTCGAAACCAAAGTATTGTGTTAAAACAATAGAACCGTAGCTCCCTAATTGATGTGCTATTATACTTTATGGCGAAGGAGCTCGGGCAATAAAAAGCTCGACGCGGAACGATAAATCAGCGACGAACACATCGCGGCGGTCGCGGTGGTGGGGCCGGCGGCACACTACTTTGGTGGGAGGACATGAAACACCGGCACATCAATGTTGCTATATTTTTCTTGATAGGGCTGGCTATTGCCAATTATGTGTACGGTATGTTACAAAAACAATGCGGGTAGGTACATTAGGAAATTCATCTTTTTTTTTTGCTCCTGTCACAACACAATACATGTAATACATAATAATAAATAAATACAAGTCTACAATAATTTTTTTTATTATTTGTGATAGATGTACCTGGTAGCTTACTCAAAAGGGTATGAGATTCAAAATTATATGGATATTGAAATATCATATTATATTTGACATTGGTCAACCATATAATAAAAATTCTCTTTTGAAAAAAACAGATCACATATTTAAGTATTATCTATTTGTTAAATTTCGCACTTTACTTTGTAATGTCTTTTTTCGCTCTTCGTCGTCCATTTCTCTATCTTTCAAAATAACATAATATCCTTTTATTACGATATGAAATGTACTCAATTTTAGATAAATAAATAAATATTACCGGACAAATCACACAAATTGATCTAACCCCAAAGTAAGCATATTATATGCTTGTGTTATGGGTGTTAGACAATAAAATTTGGTGTGATTTAAGAGTTAACTTAAGGAGAAAGATCTGAGTTTCGTAGGATTGTAGTTTGTACTAGCGATCAACATATAGGATAAATTTTATCCGACTGCGCAAAGAGAAATGTAACATTTTTTGTCATTATTGTCCTCTCACATCCCGCATCCGTTATATTAAGCTGACATCTGCTTGCATTAATATTATTGTGCTAAAATTTGATGTGATTTACCTCTATGTAACAAAACCCTATTTTGCCTGACTTTACAGACAGGAAGAACTTTTTTCTTAAGATTTATTTTCTAAAATTCTTCTGCTCTCTGGATTTTGATAAGATTTAGCCCTATTATTTATTGTATTATGACTATATAAATAAATAAATAAATATTCCTGAACAAATTACACAAATTGATTGAATTCCAAAGTAAGCAAATTAAATGCTTGTGTTATGGGTGTTAGACAACGATACTAATACATAGAAATACTTAAATAAAATAATAAATTTAATAAACACCCAACCTGGAAATACAAACATCTATGTTCATCACAAAAATGCCTGTCCCCGTCGGGAATCGAACCCGAGCCTCGCGGTTAGTCGATGCGGTTAGGCGTGTACGCTATCCATTCGGCCAACAAGACGGTCGAATAGTTGTTGTGATTTGCAATTTCGCAAGACCTAGACCTATCCAGATCAATTTTTTACGTCCTAAAATTTCCAAAGAAATCGTAAGAGCCGTTTCCGAGATCGCCGGTATAAATAAATATATAAACAAGAATTGCTCTAATAAAAGTATTAGATTTATAGATATTTGGAGGATTAAGTTCAACGTCTATAGAAATGTCTACTAGCTCTGCAGTCGACACACAAGAGAACAGACACACAGAATACACAGGAAAATTCTTCTGAACATTCTTTGGTTGCGAGACGAAACGTACGTTGCGAATAAAATATTGTGTGTCAATTTTAATCGAGTCGCACACTGTTTTTTTTTGAAAAATAACTGTTATTTTTTTATTTTAATATGGATTTCTGCAAAGTAACGTAATACATACATAAATACATAAAGTAAAGTAATACATACATATCTTCGCCAGGGCCCCTTGCGGGGTAGGCAGAGCGTATAGAGTACCAGGTACCACGATCCATGCATACTTGCCTAGCTTCCTCCACGTTTATTTTTTCTCCTGACACCCTCGGATAATATGCGAGCTATTTGAAATTTGAGACCCACGACTTCGTTCACGGTTTTAGCGACGTTTCCAACTATGACGCACTTGATACCGGGTAGGTATGTTTTATGGTTTTTTCACCCTATCTGAAAAACATAATTTCGTCTGAGCTTAGATTTGTGCCCGATATGGCGATATGGCGATGTCACGTCATAAGATCAAATATCCACGGAAAGCCTTATGAAAGTGAAATAGCCGGCCCTATATGACAGTATTTCATAAATAATAAGTGATTAATATTGGATGAATAATAGGCTTCATGTTCAAACTGCTTATGATTGTCAAGAGTATGCGTCTCTCAAAAGTCTTGACTAAACTCTCCAGATCTATTGTATTAATTAATTAGTTTTTTATTTATGTACATTTTAGGGTTAAAAAACAGAATCCTGTTACAAAAACTCTGCTGTCCGTATGTGTGCCTGTCTGTCTGGCAGCAGGCTGTGTAAACTGTGGTAGCTAGACATTTAAATTTTCACAAATTATGTTTTTCTATTTCCACTGGGTATAACAATATATGTAAAAAACAGAATGAAATAAATATATAATGTAATTTTTTGCCGTTTTTAAAGATAATGGTACAAAATCCGTCAAGTGCATGTGGATGAGTCCCACATGCACTTGACGGTTCTTTAAAGTACTCTGACAGTGAAGAATAACTGTTTGAGGAAACCCAGATTCGTGTATTAGAATTCGACCTAATCTAGGTCTGAAGTTTTCTTACCATTGCTTAGGAAGTACATCGGCGCTACTGTAAATATAAAAAAATATTACGTGAGACTGAATTCATTGTAAGAGCTTACTCATTTAAATGTCGGCAACACAACTGTAACCTCCGATGTTAGAGTTTTTGGTAGGTGACCACAAACTGTCAAATCAACTACCTGATTAATTGCCTTCTCTTCTATTACTAATAATATATGTTTGTTTCAATTCCTCTGCATGCTAGCTATACTTATTTGAGATATATGCTAAATTTCTCCAACTTGTAATGTTTTTTTAAAAAAAAACATGAATTCTAAAATGCGGAATGTGTGTTCATTAGCTTATTTTTAGTCGCCTGAACCTATTTCTTCCTAAATATCTTCAAAGGACAGAATTCACTTTTCTACAGCGAGTCTACTGTCACCTGGGCAAACGAGCGAACTTCACTCGGTAGTTATTTTTTAGCCAACATTGCCATCTGACAGTAAATCTACGAAATCTATTTTACACCAAGTGCTAACGACAGATAGATGTCGTGATTCGCAATTTCATAAGAACTAGACCTATCTAGATCATTTTTTTACTGTAGTTTTCTTAGGCATAAGACCTATCTAGATCAATTTGACCGCCTCGTTGGCCGAGTGGCTAGCGTACACGCCTAACTGCATCGACTAACCGCGAGGCTCGGATTCGATTCCTGACGGGGACAGGCATTTGTGTGATGAACATAGATGTTTATATTTCCGGGTCTGGGTGTTTATTAAATTTATACTGGTATCTATTTAAGTATTTCCATGTATTAGTATCATTGACTAACACTCATGACACAAGCATAATTTATAACTTGCTCACTTTGGGGTTAGATCAATTTGTGAAATTTGTCTAAGGATATTTATTTATTTATTATTTATCTATTTTTACCCCCTGTGACCTACGGAGGTAGTGGTAGTGCAGACAGTTGAAGAAATAAAAAAAAAATGCTTGAAAATAGCTTGAGCGCTGGGCGCGTATGCATGCGTATGCATGATCGTTAGCAAGCGACTAAAGAACACAAGCATGCACGCACAAAAATATTTATTTAAATATAATGCACAATATAGCTACGTAATATAACATATATATCTCGATAAGTTCTATGTAATATAAAATGAACATACTTATTAATTTATTTATATACTAATTAATACATGTATTATTTTTTTACAGGTTTGTAGGTGACCTTTCATCGTTAACACCCCATAAAACCTACAAAAAATGCTCTTATAAAAGTATTTGATGTATAGATATTCCAAGGTTTAAACTGAGCGTACTACTAACCTACGAGAATGTCACATACAAACTAATCTGACATCTAATTTTTCTTTTAATTAAAATAAGTTTAGTAAGCAATCGCACAATTACCATAATTTTTAATTGAATTAATACTAAGATATTCCCTACCAATAGACTTATTTCATACTATAGTATCTGTCACGAGAAGATATAAATTATGTAAACAAACGTTCAGAAGTTCCCAACATTTGGGTCAAAGGTAAAAAAAATATTTGTTTTTTTAATATTTAACAAATCATTAGTAAAGGAATTGCTGCAAGCATCCGTAGAGAAATACGAATAGAAATAGAAATAATAATGATATTATTATCATTAATATATTCCATTATACACAAATACACATAACAAATAATAAAAACGATAAAATTAAGGCAATAATTAACAAATCTAACAACAGTAACAAATTGATAACGAAAAAATAACAAAATTAATAATTACAACAAAATCCGCGATTTTAATAAAGCAATGAATTAATATATTCGTGCGTATTCAAAACTCGAATAACGTTTATTTCAAAATAGCGAACCGAAATTTTGCATTTCCTGAGATCGGCGCGTCCCCGTACCACGAAGAAAAAACGATAGTCGTCAAATAATATTAGACTAAATTAAAAATGTTATAACTTTCATATAACCCGTATATATTTTTATTTCGATTGAATATGGTCAGTTCATAATTATGTCGCAGTAAAAATATTTACTAGGTAAAAGAAGTTTGTTTACAAAAATTATAGCTTCTCGTTACGGGTAGAATAGTTATTAATATTCTTATTTTTTTTTAGTTTAATTATGTTGAGTGTTTATTTGTGCTGTCTATTTCTAACCGAGTCTGTAATTTATATTTTCTTGATTTTAATTGTTTTTACTAACGACGTATTAATTATTCAGCGTTCACGCATGTTTAGATGCGGTCGAATCTAGTTGGTATTTCAGGAGGTGAATGTATGAATGTATGAGGTCGTGTCACTCACTAGACGCCGTCACTTTCCAGTTTGGTAAATACCAAAGTATAAATACTTACTGACATTTTCTTCACCTTGTTGTGCTGTGAATATAAAATTAAAACCAAATTATAATTATTTTATTAACATTATTATTAAATATTAAAGCAACCGCGCTTGGATCAGTAGATCTTTATTGTCAATGCCATAAGCTTTCGACTACTTGAAAAAATTGCCATCTTACGGTAGGGCGTCGGTACTATTTTACATATAAATAAATAAACTAGAAAGTCACAAACATCTTTAGAGGCAAAGAATACTTTAACGTAACGATAAAAATGTGTATTGAGAATTACTATTTTAATCTTACGTACCTAAATACTTTTTGAGGGTTTACATTTTTAAATAATCCGGGGATACCAAATTTGATAATACTACAAATAAAAGAAAATATTGACTAAGGAGATTAGGATCAAGCGCCGCATTGCCAAAATAACAATATTATGTATTTTGCTATTTTTTTCAAATTCAATCCTTAAAATTAGGATAAATATTTGCAGTAAAGTAATTTTAAATTTACAATCATAAAAATATATTTTCATTTAATTTAAATAATATAAAAAATCGAACACTTACAGCCTACAGTAGCAGCGGCTTGTGCTGGGGAAAAAACAAGAGTAAAGTCTAAATATATTTTATTATTTTTCCTCCTGCGTACGTCGAAAGTTCGTACTTTTGACCCAGTCAAGCGGCAAAAAGTCACTTGAATGACGCTGACTCGGGTAGGTACCCACAAAACATTATAAAAGTGTATTATTTTGTTGAATGGCCTAAATTATATTTGCTATTCATAACTATAACATTATGTAGCTGTTGCCCGTGACTCTGTCCGCGTGGGCTATAATATATAAAATGATGATGAGATGATGGTGATGATGATTAGAATTTCATACGTTCATAGATCCTCGCATATTTCTGCTTTCAACTTGTGATTGTCGTTTGGACCATTCATAGTGAGAGTTGTTATGGCTATAATTATTGAACTACAAAATTTACTACTTTGAAAAAACTACGCCATAGTCATCAAACTATGTTCTATCTAACAAAAAAAATAATTAATTAAATCAGACTGCGGATTGATGAATTATAGCTTATCTTTCCATGAAATCCCCTAAGAGCCTTTCACCTACCTCGGAATATAAGTTAATTACTAGCCAGGTTAGGTAATTTAGGTACAAATAAATAGACAGACAGACATAAATCTAAAAAATGTGTTTGTTCTATTACCCGACTAATTTTTTTTAAGTATCTTAAATGCACAGAATTCACTTTTCTACAGTTTTAATGTTTAGATAATTTTTATTAGGAATATTTTTATATCCAAGATATTTCGCCATTATTTGATCAAATTTTAAAAACTTACAAGTTATGAATTCAATCACAATGGACCCTGTACTTTAGTCATAGGAAGCAACTATAAAATTAGACAAAAAGTTTTTTAAGTTATAAGATAATGTTCATACCTTTTAGATATGGGGTTTTCGTGGTAAAAGTAATAAAGTCTAAATCTAAATTTGGCTATAATTCATTAGCTTGCAATCAGATTTCATTAATTATTCCTTTGTTAGATAGAACATAGTTTGAGACTATTCTTTCAAGTCATAAGTTTTTTAGTTCAGAAATAACAGCCAACAAAACAACTATTACTGTAAACGGTCTAATTACTATTATAACTTGAAACCCAGATGTATTTTTGAACATATAGGTCATCTTGAACTAAGTCTAGTTGTTATAAAAAAATACCAGTCTCAGATCACATGTAATTCGCATGTAACTGGGTGTTGTATTTGTTTTTTTTTTTTTGATATAGACTAACTTGTTGCTAACCGAGTGGTTCTTACAACTTCACCGGACTTTGTGGGCGAGC